>JAZGTJ010004700.1:0-20831 GCA_036877575.1 Botia almorhae
TTTTAAACTGGATGTTTTTGTGTTATTACATTTGGCTTTTTTAGTCTGATCATTTTTTAGTCTAAATAATCCGTTAGTTGTTGCCGACTGTTTATAGCATGTGCCATTCTGCATATGCTTTTAAAGAATTGTATTGCAAAGCAAACTTTAACAACATTATGAACGGACATCAAGGGAAAAAATAAAAAACATCTTCAAAGTGTAGTTACATATGGCTTAACATTCATATTCTTAACATTCATATTCATTCATAACACACTGAAAGCCCCTCATAAAATTCTTTTGCAACTTGACTGCAGTGACAAAAGATGTAATTATGTTCTTGAAAGCACAATAACTCACCCTATTTCATTTTTGCATATGAAAACCCACATCAGCTGTTATTTCCCTGAGGTGGCTGTCAAGTTTTGCTTGCGTTATTTGACAGCTGTAAAAAGCTATCAAAACCTGCGTGCCCAAACCTCAGTCTTGCTATAAGCATAGCAAATTAATATTCAAACCACATTCATGGAATGATGTCTTCAGCAGATCAAATAACAAACACATTATTTATTTACTGGCCTCATACCCCAAACAGAGACTCCTTCCATTCTCATGCAGGTCTGGAGAGTATCTATAAATGACAGTGTCTGATTAATGCTATGCAGTACAGCTGTATTAACCTCTCTGGCTGTGTTCAGGATCAGCGGACGATTCTTCACCTGGCAAATTAGCACATAGCGGCTGTTATCTTTCAGGAAGGTCTCCATGCTCTGTTTTCCATCACATCATTCTGACTAGTGCCTGACAGTTCGGTTCCATCTACTGTTGAGATGTTTTGAGATCTTACCGAGTCTTCAGACAGAACCAGTGCGACAGTTTTCTCGTGTTCATTTTGAAGGATTAAGAATCATAAGAAAAACATGGTATGCTGTTTTTAGTACAACCCACAGGAAGGAAAATAAATCACAGATGAGATTTTCCTAATATCTCAAATAGTTCCCCTACACAGCGATGAGATTAAATGGAGAGCAATAAAAACTTTCGCGTAAGCGTCCTGTGTCTCATGTTTGTCCTGAGATAAAGACCCAGAAATCTCACAAATGTTTATTAGAGTTTCACAGAGATCTCAACAGTCACATTAATTTTACTGCTCTGCACATTTTCTTTTTAAAAGAAACATCTGAGACAAAGTTGATACTTGAATGAAAAACAACTGAGATCTCCATCAAATCTCCTGAGCTATGAAAGAGCAACATAAGAGCAGAAGAATGTTCCTCTGGGAATATACTGTCTTGTAAAAGCAGAGAAGAACTGTGGCCTTTTTTAAATGGCATTTAATATAGGTTGACAAAGCCTGCTTACACACTTTAGATTAGTCAGAGAGGGCGAAAGGCAAATGCTGGCCTTCATCATCAAAAGTGAACATAATTAGGTACTTTAAGCTGTTCTCTCTTGACACTGTCCAGGAAGTGCTTCTGGTGACTTGAGAAATTCTTCCAGAAGTTTCCCAGAGGAACTCAATGGTAACTCCTCCAGCTCAGTGGCACAGCCAGCAAAAATGTGTTGCCATTAGGACTGTATCCAGAAATAATGAGACCCCTGAGTGTATATTGCTCAGTGCCCCCCCACCTTTATGAAAATAACATTTAAAAAATGTTGTGGGGTCTCCTGCACCCGTGGCTCCAAGAATCCTTCCCATCCTTTGAACCCCACTAGCTAGGGCCCTGTTCACATGGACCTACAGGTATCTCTACTGTGTCTTTTAAGCAGAGATTTGGGTATAGACTGTGAAGAGGTACCAGATGTCTGCCGAAGTTAGAACACAACTAAATAATCCCTATAAATATCTCTAGTGCGATTGATTAGTGGTAGTGAACTACACTTACCTACACAGGTAAATTGTTCATGGTTCACTGGTATCGTATCATATGCAGAAGGTGGACAGAACACTTGACAGCAGTAATTTTAGCTGGTTGTAAACTGTGTTTTTATAAGATTGAGAGATTGACTTGAGATCAATCAAAAGAAAAAAAAATCATTAAATCACATTAAAATATTTTTCTAGTTATTGTGTGTAAAAAATGATGTACAGGAACACAGATTTTATAAAGAATAAAATAAAACCACAAAACTCCAGCATATTGTTCAGAGACAATAGTGGATACCTATAAATACTAGTATAAAGATAATTTCTAAGCAAAAAGAATTGATCATCTACGGAAAAAGAAACCGTTTCAGTGCCTCAACAGTATGTAATATAACCAAACAAATTAGAGACGCCTAAATAATTATAAATCTTTTGTAGCATGATTTGATTTATAACAAACATGCAGTCAAGGTAAAACCTGGTGTTTGTTAGAATCGTGTGGATTCTTAAAATGGGAATTTTAGAGCACAACATACATTGAGTTTCTTAGCTGTTAGAAACAGTGACAACTCACATATATGGACTAGCAAAGAAACTCTTTAATGCACATCAACTGCGGAATTAAAGATTACGTGTATCCGTGCATCTGTAGTTTGACTGTAAAATGTTCCTACTAATGTTGACACCAAACTACGTCCCTGTGTGAAACCACAATTCCCACTGTCATGGCAACTTAAACTCAGAAGCTGTCAGTGTTAAAGAGGTTTTTGCTGGCATTTCAGTGCAAAAGAGAATGTATGGGAAATGTCATTATGGTAGACCAGCTTAAGTAGACTGAGCACTGGTTCATTTATCAACATGTGTGAGAGTAAATTTCCGTCCCCTAAGAGTGGTCTAAAAAATGCCTGCTGGGCCTGTGCTCTAATTATGAAGAATTCCCTGATAATTATGGGATGGCTCACTGTTTTCTTATCGGTAATTAAAAAAAAACGTGAAACACAATTAACATCACGGTAGAAAAACAGTTCATTAAAAACAACCCTGAAGAAGGATGTTAAAACAATGTCTTTAAAAAACACATCTATCTATTAAGATTCCATTTTCGGTTCCCAGTGGAGTTGTCCCCGGAAACTGCAGTGACAGATGGCACGGCTCTTTAGGCTGCTATCAGTGAATCATCTTCTAATGTGGACCACAGAATCCCATATTGAGATGTGTCAACAATAAAGCCCTTTTTTTTAGCTACTGTGGGAAGTATTCTAAAATGTCAGAGATCATTAAGAATTTAATACTAGAGATCATTTAAAACTAACACGGTATGGTCTGAAAGAGAGAGAGAAATAAGGATACAAAAATAATTTCCCTGCATCTCTATATATAAATTCCCCCATAACAACATGTGTAGGGGCCCGGATGTGCCTCGTTGATTACATGCATATAACATACCGAATGTCATCGTTTTCCAGTCCACAAACGGCTGGAGTAAAGACATATTTAACAGCCAGTTGTCACGGTAACTTGCATTTTAGATGGAAGTAAAAGTTACTATACATCATGCTGGGCATCATTATGCATGACACAATGTCTGGCATTTGACCTGTGTAGCAACTGCACAGGCACCAGTGACTCGTGACCGTCCTCCACGCGGGATGCTGACATTACCACCTACACGCATCTTTCATTCCATACTCATAACTCACAAACACAGAGCAGAAATCACAGTTGGTTCATCTCGTCCTGTTTCTCATTAGCAGCTGTGCTGAATTTTCCTACTCTCCGAGCAATAGTGGATCGAATCAATTTACAAACTATGAGATACCGACCCGATACTGCAGGTCATTTACACAAGCAGAAATTTTCCGCCGCAAGTTTTTAATTATACACAGTGGTGTTAAATTTCACTGGAAACACTGTTGTCTCCTTTTTGACATTGTTATCTAGTCTAAACATGTCACAAATCAAGATGTCTAGCGTATCTGGATATAACAACAGATTGCCCATGTGACTTACAAATAAAGGATTTCTTCACCCAAAAAAAAAATTTTTGTTGACCTTTATTCACCCTCATGTTGTTCCAAACCTGCATGACTGGATAATAATGTTGAAGCTGTTTTTTTTGTTTTACACGCAATGAAAGTAAATGGTGACTGAAACCGTCTCTAACAATCTGTCCAACGTCTCCATTCGTGTTCCACGGACCAAAGTGGAACAATTGAATTTTCATTTTTGTATTTTTAGATGGAACATTTCTTTAAATAACAACATTTCAAATAACATCCGTTACATAATGTTAAAACTGTCAACAACTCAAGTAACTACTGCATTGCTTAAAGGTCAATCGAGCGTTTTACATGTGCAGAGGGGTTTCAGCCTTTACGACTGAGAAACATAAACAGCAGCATGTCTGAGAAGCAGGATGCTGTAGCCGAACAACTGACATATTTTTTGAGGAACAAACAAGTCCAAAGAATGAGAGCAACGTGACTCCCCGTAGGGTCCTTGAGGAAGCCTCTCCAAATGACTGGTGAGAAATGGTATTCCTGCAATTTTCTAGCAGACTGTACTTAAGTAAAAAAACATAGTAGAATTGCAGAATGAGACAGAGAGAATGAGAATGAGACAGAATGAGACGGTCTAGAGTTTTGTTGTGGGCCAGTATTTACCCATATAGACTGAGATGTATTGCACACAGTAGGTCCACACTACATCAACATATACAGTTGGAGCCTCCTTAAAAATGCCATAATGTCTTTGTCATTACACCATGGCAAATACCTGCGTTCATGACTGTTGTTTTATTACTCTGTGATCTCCACAGACTTCCAGTCTATGTATTTAACCTGTATTTAACTCAGTGGTTAGTTCCTTTGAGATTTAAAACTCCAATAAGGGCAGCAGTGCATAGTCTTTTGGACACAACGAAAAACACACAAATATCTCTATATGGGGCCTAAAGGAAATCCGGTCATCATTTAAAAATCCTAGGCATTTAGGGTTGGAAACTAATTTAGTTTGTTGACCTTGAGTAGCAACAATGCTTTCATTAAACTCTGTTTTCCGTTAAAGAGGAAAAACTGTTTGTTTGTTCTGTATTCGAAACAAGACAAAGCCGACCTTGTACTCTATTAAAGGCATGTAAATAAACTTTTAAATGTCCTCTGTTACAAACTGCTTCCTGTAGGAGCTGTGCATCCTGGACATGCTTTATAATGCGAGACGGGGCTCTGTTGATTTTTACTGGCTGGATTCCACAGATGTGATTGATTTGGACTTCATGCAGAAATGTAATGATAAGAGTGTAAGTTCTCTGCTGGGGGTCTGGCTTGTGTTATAACAGAGAGGTGAAACGGGTACATTCGCTCCTGTTGCCATGGAGAACACTGCTATGGGTTGTCGCATCTGAATGAGTTGCTGAAAGATGGGCCGTTGGTCAAAATTCTGCTTTGACTAGTAATAAACAGCCAAAATTTGACAAATATGATATAATGTTTCAATTTATTGTTGGCCTTCAAAGATTTTAAATGTTAATGTATGCCAGAAATTATTTTCACCAAAATGAAATCATCATTACAAAATCATTTCAATTTATTTCTTAAAGCTAAACATGCAGAATTATTTTAATACTTAAAATAAAATAATTAATAATTATTTTAATTTAATAACCTAAAATAACATTTGGGACTAAACTTAATCGTAAAGTTTAAATATTCAAAACTGCTGTTCATTAGCTGCTATGTACATAAGTTACATCACAGTCTATAAAGTTTGTTTAAAGGTTAAGTGAAGCCCTTAAAACAAATTTTAGGGTTTTAAGCAATTAATCACTAGCAAAAGTGCTGTCGTACTGGGTCGTAAAGCCTGCATGTCATGACACAGATTATAAGATTATAGTACACTAAATGTGCCGACAAGGTTATTTACTATCCTAGAAATGGAAGTATAGAGTATTTTTTAGTTTTAAACACATGTGCACACACATACTCTTCATAGTATTGTAAGCTCTGTAACCCACGTGTGTAGTAAACACCATTCAAAAATCAGAGAGAAAAATTAGAGTTTCGACTGATATGTATAAACTAAAACTCAAGTGTGCGGCATGCCACAGAGCTCCACAAGGGGGCGACATAATGGATCGTTATAGCCTAAAGATATGTCTCAGATCCCTCTTTCCATACACACATCAGTCAAAGCAGTTAAAAAAGCCAATAACCCGCTAGCAAAAACCATTATGTTGGTCGTAAATAGCAAGATATCACAGCTGTTAAATAGGGTGTGCCTTAGAGGGAAAATAATATCATCTGCCTGGAACATGTTCAGCTGTTTGTTTACAAACAGCTGCGTCTTTTGAACTATGTTCATGCAGAATGACAATAAAGACCAAACAGATATACAAATCAAAATGCATCATAGTGGTTCAATTAAGCAGTCAGAATTTAAACATTATATACATAGGAACTCCCTGTAAAACTCTGTTTCGCAAACAAATTCAATGTTGTCTAATTGTGGTCCGTTAAGTCCAAACACTTTTTAGAGAGCGGCTCATGTTCACGTTTGTGTAAATTTCTGATCTTATCTATATTAAAATATTTCAAAATAATCAAAATTTCTTACTTTTTTTATCAGATGGACAGAGCCAAAGATTGAAATATTAAAATTATGTAATGCATCACACAAAATGCATCACATAAAGAAGAGTTTATGGATCAGTTATTATTTATTAGGTTTATTGACTTGAAAGCATATTAAATTATTGTATTATTATATTATTATGCTTAAGATGTTATTTTGCAAACAAAAGGTTGATAAAGTGAGAGAAAGATGTTTTTGTGCCCATTTCCTGCTGCTCGGTTGAGTTTGCTCATATCACCTGACCATCAACATCTAAACTGGTTCATTGGATTGACACAGCTCTGACAAAATCACAATTTGAAATGTGTTTATTCTGAAGGAATATTAATTATCTGAGATCCTATAAAAGGATTGATAAAGCAAACCAATTAAATGTAGATTCCAAATTCCAAAAGGGAATCAAGTAACCAAAAAAATTTTGTCATGTGGCTTATTGCATAGATTGATTAAAGAGAAAGGCAGGGAGGTCAATATCATGGGAATTTTATCCTTTAGCATTCCCATTTATCTCAATGGCATCTGGAAGCAGGGCGTAGGAACAGAGGTGAAAGGCAGAAATTAAACTAGGGGCCACAGGTGCAAAGGGGCCCACAACAAATTGAGTAGTATTGATGTAAGGGACCCTGAGGAACATACAATCAGGGGGTCCAGATTTTGTAGCTACATTACTTGAAATATGCGTCTGCTCATGGGAGCTCAGTTTTACAGTCAGTTTTATTTTTATGGTTGAGCCAATCACATGAGCACTGGAGAAAGATTGCAGACAGATCATGTAGTTATGGCATCTAACAGCAAGGGCTAACTGGTCCATTCTAACCAGATCAACTTTCCTTATTAAAATCACGTTTACTTTAATTGCAAACTTTAATTGTATATATCTGTTCACATATGGCCATATTTATTACATTTCTGTATGGAAAGGCTTTAAAAAAGCAACTGGCTTAGTACAATGACAATAATACATTTAAGTGGTAAAGCACTGACACAAATTTTTACGCATGACAAAAAATTAGAGGTGAATAAACCTTTTACATTTTTGAGTGATTACATCCAATTTTCTTAATGTAACCCTTACTGTGTGGTTTGACAGTGCAGCAATAATGTCATGCCTTGATCTGTTACAGTCAGTGTTTCATCAACTGACATCCTTTCAAAATAATAGTCCAACATATACAAAATATCCAATGCCTAAACACCAAACCAATGCCTTCTTTACCAAACATGAAGTTGAATGTGTATTCACAGGATTACAGCTGAATGCTAAGGAAAATGTGCCCTGATGAAACCAGACTTAAGGAACAGATTGCGAAGCCTTTTTGAATATTAAAGCTGTCTGTACCTGCTGGCCTAAGGTTTCCACTCTATAGCTTCCTGTTAAAACCAGGCTTTGACAGAAATCAAATCTGAAAAGCTATAACACAAGTGTAGCTCCGAGCTGTCACCTGATAAATCTCTTACAGTTTGTTCAGAGTAGGTTCCTGTAAAAACATATACAGCACACCTGCAGTACCTGTGTTGAAAGCTTACACAGGTCTGAGACCAGTGTAGCACTATATATATATATATATATATATATATCCTGTAGCTCAACTAAAAAAGTTTGGTACTAACAACACCAAGATCATGGGTTTGATTCCCAGAGGATACTAGCGCTGATAAAATACATAGCTTGAATGCACAGAAAATTGCTTTAAATAAAAAGTCACATGTAAGTATGGCCAAAAGGGTACACTATGGCTGTAGTGTACCCTCATATACATTAAAGCTGCTATTAAAGGTTCAGTAAGTGAATGTTTTGACAAGTAGTAATTTAGTTTGACTCTTGTGCATATTTGTACACACTTCAGGGATTAGAATTCTTTGAATTTCAAGTTCATAAGGGGGTCAGACGTGTTCAAATAATAGAACAGGACAATCCAATCCCTAAAGACAAGCACCCATATGACATCACTGTACTGTGTGACATCATAGATAGCATTTGTGACTATTAGTTGTACACACATATCTAAACAGGATTGTTTTATAGTCAATAATATATGTCGGATCAATAAACAGCATGCTCCGTAATATACAGACATATAAAAATGACAGATTCATCAGTGATAAATGTGATGAATGAATCAAACTGATAAAGCATGCAGACATATTTTACTGCATTACAATAACGCACCGTGTTTACTACAGTTTTAAAGACACAGCAGTGTGGAATAAAGAAATATTAGAGATTAAGTAGACTAAATTTGTGACCTAGACCATGTGATCTCCTGTATACTGTCTTAGCTTCCATAGAGGCACACAAGATTCTTTCTGGAAAATTCTCAAGCCATGCTGGGATAACATGGATCATGTGGTTTTGCACAAACTTGTGGAGCCCATGCTAGCTGAAGTACATGCTATTATTAAAGCAACGACATACTAAGGAATTCTTCAATTTTACTTTATCAATTCTTTTTTAAACTTTTGACTCAAGTTGTTATGCTGATATAATTTGTAATGAAAATATTTATTTTAAATACAGAAGCCTAAGAGTTTTGGACCCTATATCAGTAAATGGTTGAGAATAGTTGAGAAAAGAGACAAAGCAGAGTGTCTCTCAAGTCTTTGAGTGTCAGAGCCAGAACATTGAGTCATTGTGGCTAACATCCAGATCTACACGCCTGAATTTGGCTGTTACTTACATGCACCCATCAAAGACGTGTTGTTTGACAAAAACTTATCTGTGTTCCTGTAAAATAAATAAGTAAAAACTTTGTTTCTCGAATAACTAAGCAGGTTGAGACATCAGTTTTCTAGGAAAGAAAAAAAATGCCCATTTTCTCCTATAAGAAACTAAGGCAAGAATTCCTCATTACTTAAGCAAAGCCCCCAAAACACACTGGGTTTGTTTCTCTCAGCGGATTAGTCCGTCAGAACCTGGCAAACGCTCATGGGAAACATACCTCTTCTGTCTCTCCCTTTCACTCTCTTGTCTGCTAGTCTGGAGGGGTCATTTTCCTAATTCACAAGTGATCTGGCCTCAGTCTTTTGAGGAGCAACAGTTGGTTTTGTTGTTTGACTGGCAGGTGCTCTAGATGTACCCAGCTCCAATATGATAATATCCAGTCCATGAAGCCTTAGTACTACAAATGAGACTCTGCCACTCCCACAAAATGGACTGTAGGTGGTCCATACCCTCAAACTCCTGTGAACCTTATCCTTTTGCATTAGGCACATCACTGTATGCACACATATGGCAGAGTAAGCCATATCTGGACATGTTTTGGGAGCAAAACTCACTTATTGTGTACAACCCCTGAGTCTTCATAACACATTTGGGTTGAGGGTTTTTATATTTTAGCTGTGCTGGGTGAGTTGTAGTGTATTAGTGTTCATTTCAATATACCCTCCAGGGAAACGTCTGTCAGATGTGATGCCAGGCTGATACTGCTGGGATTGTGTTCCAGCGGATTGTAAAGTATCATACAGTTTGATAGTTCACTGATGGGAAATTTGGTGCCAAGATCATCTAGCCTGTCATCCGTTTCACCGGGTTTTCTGTCCTGTAAACTTTTTTCCTGCCCTTCAGATCATTTTCTTTGGCAGGACTGTATTTGATTTCATACAATATTCCCCTCATATTTCTACACTGCGGTTACACAACTTAAATGTGAACTGATGCGTTTCATTTCGCTGAAAGACGATTCTATGAAAAAATATATTCCCATAGGAAAGAAAAATCATAGATCTCTTTAATATTTCCATTGACTCACTGTTTTCCCTGTTTCCAACACACGGTGTGTGTGATCATGTGATCCTAGTTAAATGCAGAGCTCATATTTCAAGTATGGGTTACCATACATTGACAAATATGCCACTTTCACTTTCACAGCATCACCAAGCTTGTAATCTGTGTCCGACCTTGTGCCAGTCTTTATGCGAGACCTTGACAATGACTAAGAATGGTAACATGTTATCAAATTACACATTCTTCACTATTTCTGCCTATAAAGTCTTATCGCTCTGACATCCTGCTGAACCTCACAGCTTTCTCTAGAAAGTCGTGACTAAAGAAGCGAAAACTGTCAAAAATTAATGTCAAACACTGTTATACAACAATTAATACAACATGCAAATAGACTTTAGAGCATACTAACGGTTTTGTGATTATTACATGCACTATGTTGGCTATAAAGGCTATAAAGGGCAGTTGTCGCCTACTGGTTAGTGAGTTGGGCTAGTAATCAGAAGGTTGCTGGATCATCGAACACTTAATTTATTTTTGTGACGTAATATAAACACACACAATTTCTTTTCCCTAACAATTATGCAGATACGTTATGTGGTGACACTTTAAAATAAGGTTCCTTTTGTTAACATTAACTACAGTTACAAGAAGTAAAAATAAAATACCTCTAGCATTACTAATCTTAGTTACCATTTAGGCTACGAATACATTTTTAAACTCAAACTATGTTTTTATTTAGAATTTTTTTTAAAGCATGCTTTAAAAATGACTAGCTGTGAGTAAAACATAGTTAGCACATAAAATGAAGTTGCTAAATTCAGTGCTAAATTAATTTGTTTGGGGCTATTTGCGAATGCAGTACAGACAATATTTATATAGGCGGTGAAGTAGATGTGTGCTCAGTAATGGCTGTGTTTAGTAAAGCGAAAGCCGTGTTAATCCTCATTCAGAGTTTAACGTAAACTTATTTCCATATGAATGCAAGCAGGACAAAGGTGGAAGGTCTCCCCCTCTTTCTCTCTTTCTTGCCCCCTCCCTCCCAATACTCTCACTCTTGTCTTTAGCGACTTTCGGATACTAAAGTGTGTGTGTATGAGCAGGAATGTTTCAACATGTAAAAGATCGCTTTGAAGAGGTCACTTCAGTGGACCCTTACGACCTTCTCAGTGAGGGTAATTTGCTGGGCAAATATGTCAATGAGAAGAGGGTCAAATGCCACTGCAGCCTGCGCTCACTAACCAATAGTTCTGACACAAGCAGTGACTTACTGTTACATATTGCAGCAAACTACATTACATAAAACTATTTTGATCACATTGCAATTACACTAAGAGTCTATTTGTTGAAACAGGATTTTACCCTGATAAACTTACAAACTTACCCTGTTAAAATATTCCATTGAGTGGGAAGTAGAGGAACAGGTGTCGTAGAGCAGAGGTGTCAAACTCAGCTCCTGGAGGGTCAGTGTCTTGCAGAGTTTAGCTCCAACCAGCTCTAGCACACCTGCCTGGAGGTTTCTAGTAATCCTGAAGACCTTGATTAGCTGGACCAGATGTGTTTAATTAGAGTTGAAGATAAACTCTGCAGGACACTGACCCTCCAGAAGCTGACACCTGTTACTCTACTTCTTATACAATAGAATATTTTTAAAAATCAAGGGGGCAGTTTGACACCCGTGACAATATTAAATCTCTGAAGCATAAAGCAAAGGTGTTTTCTAATCAGTGCAAGCATACATTTGTTCTGTATAAAAGATAGTTTAGATTTTGGTGGAAGAAAAGTTTTTTTCTCCCATGGCTAGTATTTCTCCCGTTATAGGTATTTGTTTAATTAGACAATCTTTTTCAGGGCATGCATAAACACAGCTAATTAAAAGTGGCACAACTATCTGCAACAATCCTCAAAATAATCATCAGCACATACAAAACAACAAATGTTCTTGGTAGGTCTTTGCCTGTGTTCCTTATTGTTAATTATTTGTGTCAGCAGTCTACTGTGAAACAACGCTTGACAACGCTTATAATGACTCCTTATCTCAACCCCAACACATTTCCCCCCCATAAGCTCTGAAACAAAGACCCTGCTTACTGTTAAATTCTATAGGGTCAGTTTTAACAGTGGAAACATCTTCTCAAATAAATATATATTCTTTGTATTAAATAAAAAGTGGATCTTTATAGACAACAAATAGTATGTTCCCTTAAGTAAGCCTTCAATAGCAAAACAATCTATCACGTGTACAATATATTATACACAAACTACACGAGGATGCCAAAGAGTGCTGGAGAGTGCAAGATTAGGCCTGCCTCGTGTGACCCTGCCATCTTATCCCCATCGATCTGCCCTGCCTAATTCAGCCGTTGTTTGAAACACAAGGAACACCCGCAAATTCCACCACTAAGGTCCGGCACTTCCCAAAGAAGTGGTCCAGTCACAGGACTCCCACATCTATTGTTTCCCAGTTCTGGCAGAACTGTGTGGGAACCAACTGTGCAAACATGAGCAGACAAGCTAAAATGCTAGACAGTGTTGTCTGAGTGACTCGAGCTCTCGTACTGTGTTTAGTGACATATAAGTAAAAAAAAAACAAGTGATGGGACACAGAGGTCTGTTTGAAATGTATTTAAAGCTGCTTTGAAGCAATGTAACGTTGTAAAAAGTGCTATATAAATAAAATTGAATTGAAAAAAACTTGAGAAATCTAGTAATGGATTCGGGAGCATAGAGCATTTATTGCAAATAAGATCTCTGGTGGTGTTTATGGAACTATTATATAGAGAGAAAATAAAATAAAAGCGTGCAGATGAAACATTGTTATTTAATATTTAAATATTTAAACAGTTGAGGGATTTTAACTGTGACAGTAAATAAAAATAACGCACAAGATCTGAGCTCAAGCTCCCTTATATAATCATTATGATGTGTTGGCTTGGGTTCCATACTTTAATGGCATTTTAATGAGCCCATAAGAATTTATACTCTCAAGAACGTGTCTCTCAAGGGAACTGTTAGAGTACAGCCATGAATGCCAAAGAAAATTGAAATACACCATCTTTAATGTATAACAAATACATTAGAGAATAATGTAAGACACACCTTAGATTGGCTTTCAACTTGTGTAAGTCAAAACTGACCATTTTTCAATTAAAGCATTAATCCCATGTAAAGCTGCACTAATTTGAAGAGTTTTGAAAAACTAGCACTAAAAGCATGTCAATAATTATGTAAAACAAAAGCATAGAAACTGTGGTTAGCTTTTAGGCCTACATGACTTCTACATGTGATGCTATCGACTTTGGCTAAGTGCTTAAAGCAGCTCCAGATATTTGGCTGACAATGTTATAATTTCTCCCATGAAGTAATGTGTTCAGTAATGTGTTCAGTAATGTCAACGAAGAATTGACCTTATAAAACCAGCTTGAACTTTGACTTTTTAGCTCGGTCAAATCATTTGGGCAAGCAGAATGAGACATTGTTCACATGCAACGAGAACGCCAAGAAAGCAGGCAATGCTATTGGCCACTGCCAAGTGTATGACTGATGTTGGCTTAAGGTTTGTTACATTATAAAGAATTGGTCAATGCAATCTGCAGTAACACTAAATCTACAAGTTGCCTATAGAAAGTAAATATAGTATGTAAATTGAAATGCTTTTGAATTACTACTGTCTCCCAGCATGTGGATTGTTTGGCATCAACAATAACAATATTTGGTCAAATATTTTTATTTAATAGCAAACAAATCGTCTTTTAATTGCCATGCCAAGGAACTTAGTTCATAAGCCATTTAAATGTGCACTGAAGTATGTTTTCATATTCAGGATTTTAACAGTGTCATAGCTAATTAGGTTATCATTCACTATTCAGAATAGATCAATCATTCAGAATAGGTCTATTTAGTACAGACCATTAAGTTCACACTGAATGCTTTTGACTGCGCTTGTTTAACCTTTTTCTTAAAGTAGCATTTAAGGAGATCGCAAATTTAAAAGCAATCATTTGACATCGGTGAATGAAACACAATGACTTAAGTGGCACTTAAGTTCCACAACATTAGAAGACAGCCTTGAAGACTAGGACCCTCAATAGAGAAGAACCCTTAAAGAGATTTGAAACAGCTCCAAAGCAACTCACTTATATTACCGCTGAATATTTTAGTATCTTCATTTATCGAACAGAGATTTGAATTCAGCTTTTCTCAGTTAGCACGATGAGTAGCATAAATGTAGGTAAACGTCAGTTTGTGACAGACGCTCGTGACAGCCTCAATATTAAAAACCCAAACAATTTAAATTCACTCTTTATGTAATTTTGTTTGCATGTTTATATACCAACTAAATATAAATATATAACTATATAACCAAACTTTATTGCGTTTATACTTTTATATCGTAGTTTAAATTGTTACGTCTTTGATATATGATAGCGCATTTTTTGATTGTCAGGTACCCTTTTGTTGTACGTTTAATACAAACACAACTTTTGAAATGTGGTTTACCATGTGTTAATCCAACTCATATAAGTCATGTATGTTTGTGTACACTTCACAAACAATTCATTAATCACTGACCTTTCACATATGACCTTACATACAGAAACACGTAACTTCAGTCCGTGCGTTCCTGCGTAAATTGCGCACAGCAAGTTTGGCGCACTGAAGTCGAGTGTGTCCAAAAACATGATCGATTGCGCGGTGATAAAACGATACCTGAGAAAGCACGCGTGTCTTGACACTCTTGATGTCTCCAAACTTGTATAGCAGCGGCTAGAGAGGCAGGCTGGGAAAAAGAGGGGGAGGAGATGAATCCACTTGGTGAAATTGCATAAAACATGCCACTGAGCGCTCAGTTCACTTACACACTGATCCTGCGCCGCACGGACTGGATGTTTAGAGAGTCGCTTCTTAAGGGAATAAAGAGTTCACGCTGCATTCCATGGACCAGTATCTCAACAGCTGCTCCTTCTTAAAATGTTGGATGTATACATGGGTACTGTTTTATTTGAAAGATAGAGTTTGTTAAAAAACGGCTGCTGAAAGACGAAACGTGACAAAGAGGAACTTTACACAAACTCTGTCCAGAGTTTTTTTCATCTAAAATGCACTTACTTGGAATTTCTGTTTTCTGTCTCGCATTGCTTTATGCAAATCTCGCTTTGGAGTCAGGTCACGACTATTATGATTACGACCAAGATGAAGCAGATACCCTGGTAAGACCTGGCGAGTTCCAACATCATTTTGAAAGTAGGGATATTGATTGAATGCATTATTTCTTGGTTATGATTTGTTGCCTTCAGCTTTGATTTACAGATGTTAAACTTAACTAGCTCACTAAATGAAATCCTTGTTAAGTTCTTGGTAAATTAAGTCCTGTTGACGCACTAACATCCAAACATCTGTATGTCCAGGAGTTAATATAGTTGAAACTAGTCGATGTTACAGTTACAGTTTAGAAACCATTTTGTCATAGAGAATTACATGTAAATTTGTTAAAGTCATAATTATATTTGAGATTATTTGAAAGCCAATTGTATTGCCGTACAAAGTGGAAGCAGGTGTCACAAGGATAGCAATTTTAGAAGTTCATTCTCACGTCATCAAACCTGTGGGAATTATTTAACTAACACTGTCTTCCCTTAGAAGTGCTTAAGTGAGGTCTGCACAGAAGACATGAGATTATATAAAGTCTGATCTTGGTCAGTACTTGGTCATAAACCGACCAGCATTACGTTCTAGAAGACACGACCTTGACATTTTGACATTCTGTATTCTGGCTTTTTACATTCCAACTTGTGTTACACAGCAGCAGTATCCTCTGGAGGAAGTTTACTATGTGTAAATGATACCATATGTAACGCACAGCCACGTTCTTGACAAGATCTTGAAACGTGTCCCATCAGTAATGTATGACATGAGCTGTACACTAATCACAATTGTCTATAATTAGACTTGCGTTGTTTTCCCTCCTCTCTCAGAAACTCCTTCGGGTCGCGGTGAAATTCAATGGTTATTAAGATTAATTTCGCTGGAATTTACAGGGAAGGGAAAGTAAAGCTTAACGGCAACAATATAAGCTGCCGAATTTTTAATGGTTTATTTTCAGGCCATTCGGGGGATATTTGTCTTGTGCTTTTGCCATGGAATTGAATAATTGTCCTATAATTGCACAAGTGGCTGCACGGAATATGAACGTATGGGATCGGTCACTGCTAGCAGTGCTGGTCCTCGATAATTCATTGTGCATCAGTCAGCACTTGGCTTAATATACGGACCTTATTTCTCGCTCCTGCACATTTCAGTGATGGCCATCTCTCATCTGTTTGGCAAAGTCGTCCTGCAAATCATGACTAATTATACATGCAGTTGTAAACCATGAGGGTTTTAACGTATAGACAGAGTTATTATCTATAGGACTCTCGGTGAAGTGGCCTTCTGGGAAATGTGGGTTGCTTAGTGAGGATGCTTGAGGTGCTGGGACCCAGTCATTTGTACTTTAAAGGCTCAGCTGCAAACCTAACCTCATTCAGTGTGATTGGTGTGCTGGTTTTGTCAGGATCCTGAGTTTTCAGTTTAAACTGGGATGTTGGCTGCTTAAATGTATAGTTGCTGTGTTGCAAATTTCTCTGGACACTCTGGCTTGAGTAAGCATTCGGTTTCAGCCTGGAGGAGTGTGTCTTCTAGCTAGCGATGAACGTTTGAGATAAACGACCCATGAAAAAGACCTCCAGCTACAGGGGAAAGAGCTTGCGTTGGTAAACAAGAGCGTTCCTTATCTTATAAACCATGCTTGTTTATTTCTGTCCCCCGGTGATGTTTGAAGGATTCCCCTGGGATGACTTCTCCACTCTGAGCGTGTGGTCATGTGTACTTCCTGGGTAGGACAGTTAACACAGGTGGAACGGATTATCCACATCTGCCTCTCTTATCTACCCCACTTTAATAGACAATCCACCTGCCAAGTCCTTTAACTTCAGATTTAGCACAAGCACCTTTCAGCACTTTCACAGCTTTAGAGGAGCGCTGCTTTCACCCCAGGGGGATGTGGTGGGGTAGTCAGACAGCAAGAAGACTATGTCTTGTTAGGGAGGTCAGCAGTGCAGCAATTTTTCTGAATTAGGCAACTGCTTAAGATTGGGCGTTTTAGTAGCTTCAGTGTTTCAGTACTTTTTAAAACTAATTTCATAATCATTGTGCAATGATGCTCCTGGAAGTGTTAACTTAAAACCTTTCAAAGTTTGAAATTATACACTTCATCTTAATTTGTGAGTGAGAATACCCTCACAATTATACACAGAAACACAAATACTTTATATCATTTTACCTGTTTCGTTCACTCGGTAATCTGTGTGATGTCTTTCTTCTGTGAACCGGCTGTGGATGTATAATCTTAGTTCCCTCCAGCTGAGGAATTCAACTCTGACTATAGCTCAGCAGTGTGCGTGAAGCAGCTGGGAGACTCTGTTGGAGATTATGTTCATGTTTTGGCCCTTTTCAGCCCTTACACTATTTTTACTGTTTCCTCTGCAAGAAGAATGACTGTAATGTGTATTAGAGCAGAAAATTCCAGCTTAAAATGGGTAAATTTTATTACATACTTTGTTTTAGGAACCTTAGTCAGATTGCAGCCGGAGTGTTAGCCACTCTGTGCACTGTTAAACAAGTTGCTCAATCTTGTTCTTCCTTGATTAGTTTAGTTTCTAAAACATTAAGACACCTGCCTGTACATTTTAAATCTCTGTAAAGCTTAGCTTGTTCTGGTGCGTAGAGCAAAACCTTGATTTGATTTTTGCAGATACATTTTCAAAATGCAGGTTTTACATTTTATCAATATGTGCGTTCCCCGTGCATCAAACCCACGAACTAAATTTTGACAGTGTTTAGTTAATTCTAGTTTAGAATTCACTTTTATTACACAGTTGAATGATATCAAGTATAATGAGTTACCAGGAACAGATTTCTGGTTTGGTGTTGAAGAAGTAATGCAGATAGAACATGAAACAAAGACGTTTAGGAAACGCTATGCTAGGATGTTTTTAATCTCAAATATCTTTTATATCTTAGGACATCTACTGTTCTTGTAAAATGTTTGTATTTATGTTGACTGCTTGTTTCATGTCCATGCAGAATTTCTGGAGTCCTGGAAACAAGCCAATCAAAATAGTTGATTTTAAAACCAGTATATAACCCAACATAAAGTATACACTGAGTGTTATTGCTTGTATAAAAATGGACTCAAGAGATAAATGCATTAGATGAGATCACATCATGTTTAAAGGCAAGTGTTTGGACTTTCCTAAGACTTTTGGAAAGATGTGCTCTGCACACCTCACACCAGCACCTATGACTGCCTACTAATCACAGAATGGTCCTCACTAACATGCTATTGACAGTGTTGGTCCAGGCTGGGTACTCCATACGCTGCTGCTTGGAATGTGCCAAAGCAACTACTACATCCTCTGCCTCCATCATATCTGCAGATGAAAAAAAAATACAGGGAGTTTCACAGGGATTTTTCGTGGCGCTGTATTATGTTTTTGGAAAGCTCGGGAATTGGATTACAGAACATTAGGCCTAATATCCCTCTTGTCTTATTGAGTAGTGGGCAGCCCTCCAGGCTAATAGCTTTATTGCACCACAGAAACCTTAACCAAGTGCGCGTCAGAAGTGAGCTGTAATTGCGTCCAACGCGTGAAACTGAGCGGACCGAAAAAATCTTTTTAAAAGAGGAAGAATGAGTCTGACGGGACTGAGCTCATATAGTGTAGAGATTTAGGTTCTATAGTGTTCTTTAAAGACCTCATAAAAATCTAAATTGGAATTTTGTGGCTTTCATATAAATGTTTCTATAAAGTCTTTCATATTCCAATGAAGTCTTTCATATTCCATCCAGTCTTGGTGGAGAATATTCTTTCCTCTTACAGATGACTAGCAAATCACTTTACAAACAGCATTTCGTATTTACTTCAATTTTGCTGAGCCAACAGGTTCAGGGCCTTGACATTATCCTAACTCTTGACGTCACATAATTCTTCCGGTTGATTTGTAATAGTACATACAGTACAGTACAACCAATACAACCCACAATGTGTGCCTGTGCATACAGAGGAGGGTCCAGAACAAAAATCTGTAGGTGAGGGGGGCTTATTATCTGAAATGCATTACCCAATCTGTGTTGTATTCAGTGCGGCTAGTTCATTTAACGGGCCAAGCGGCTTCAGACTGGAAAAACTGGAAATTTCCATGTGTAAGGTCTGGGCTCAGGAGCTTGTGTTCATACAGCATAGTCTCCAACGGATTACTTGTTACTAGGTTAGGTTAGACTTGAAACGTCTAGAGTCACTTCTAGAGTTTCTGAGAGATCATTAGAGGGTTAATGATAGATCAGATCCTCTTCATCACTTTAAAAAGCCCCAGATGTGCCCTCAGCTGCTGACTACAACTACATCATTTAAGTCCAGGGAGCACAGCACCGTACGCAGACCTGCTCTCTGGTGTCCAATACTGAGGATGAAAGGCATGTCTGGAACAGATGCAACATGTGTTTCCATGCAGATGTAGTGCTGCTTACAAGGGTGCACTTAACAATCTCCAGTCAGAGTATATATTTGTTTAGTGAATGTTCATGAAAGTTCAGTGATAGTTTAGTAATGGTTCTGGCATCTCTTCTTATTTAGCTTGAAAATATAACCTAATGTTCAAAAGCAATCTGGCTAAGCACCGATGTGACTGTAGTTTGTAGTACTGTATGTCTGCTGGCTGGTTCTCTCTTCTAAATTTATATATGATTATCTGCCCATTATATAACCACACTATGGTGTCATAAAAAAACTTCCATCAGTGTCATTCAGTGCCAAAACAAGTTCTGGCTGTTACCGACTGATTTATTCATTTTATGAAATGGCATTTTACAAATAAAACAGCATATGTATTCACCTGCTCTGGTATTTTAATTTGTGTAAATTATGTTCCTAAAATTTGAAAATGGAAAACTCAGTTGTGGTATTTGGAGAAAGTAACAGAAATGTAACTATCACAAGGTTTAAAAAAGCATTAATTTTATTTAGTTGTGGTTTTGTTTAAAATAAAAGTACAGGGGTAACGGTACGGAAATGAATATTTTATGAACCTGGCAAAATATATCAAGTATTTCAGACTAAAGGGATATATTCAGTAAGAGCGCTTTCCAGAAACTTCTCCAGAATAGCTCTATATGCTTGTATCAGCTAAGAAGATGAATGCTAACCTTGAATAATAAGCGAATAATAGATCTGTTTTTCTTTTGTTGTGTCAGATGTGTGGTACAATTCAATACATAATTTGTGCTCTGATGTTGATGTCCAAGTTTTTAAGTTTTGTGACGTCTCCCAAAACAGCTCACATTTTAATTAGCGACGCTCATTAAGTATGACCAGTTTTAGTGAGACGGTCATATTAGTCATGTTTAAAAACATCTCAGTCTTGTAGTGTGCAAGATGCAGCAACAACAGCAAACTTAGCCAATCACAAAACTGCTAGTGGACGGGAGGTGATCGTTTGGAGATATCTTGGTTTGTTTTTGTGCTGGTATTATGCATGTGGTAGCGTCACCACTCAAGGTAATGCAAGTTAACGCTTGAACTACCAAGACAAAGA
>JAZGTJ010004701.1:2039-22136 GCA_036877575.1 Botia almorhae
AGAATGAATCGGAGTCTGAGCCCACGCCCTGACACATAACAAGACAGTCAGGATCCTGGCAAAACGTGATCTTAAAACTGGACAGAAGCCAGGATCCTGACATGACCGAGCAAAATCGGTCAAACATTTGGTCAGGCATTCTGGTCCAAATTCATATTTTACCTGTGGGTGGCTGGGGTCATGCTGGCAGAAGTCAGGTGACTCGAGGCTGCTGAGGAGCAGTATCTCATTTTCTTTGGGTTGTCTCACTCCCAGTGACTCAATTAAGCGAGGCAGCTCTGGACATACTGAGGCCAGTTTCTGAGGGAACATTTGTGCTGATATTCAAGTCACATATATTTGATTCTTTATTATCTTGGTAATTTGTTTTTAATTTTACCTTTCATTAGGCTAAACACTATGCCATACGCTTAGGAAATGAAGCAAGACATTCATATTTTTGCTAATAAATTTAAATGAATTAGAAATGAGATGGCAGAGAGAAAAAGATATTTGTGCATATTGAAAATCTACCGACCGAGAAAGGCTAGATACTAGACAATGTATTACTTTTTCTGGTTATAATTAAAGCCTTTTTTTATTTAACGATGGAAATTTTAATTATAAAGGTATAGTCGACCAAAAAAAATGTAATTATGAGAAATGTAACTTTGACACACTGTTAAGTATTATCAGTGAATAAAAACAATTCCAGTCAGTTTCTCATGCAAAGCTATTGTATATTGGAGGGCTTAAAATAGTGTGTTGTAAGGAGATTTATGCAATACATTTATGTTGCTTTTTTACCTTTTGGAGCTTGACAGGGTGTGATTACTGTATGCTGTATGGTCAATCTAACATTTTCCGTTTTGTGTTTAAGGTCATACAGGTGTGAAATGACGTCAGGGGGAATGAAAAATGCCAGGACCTTCATTTTTGTGTAAATATCACCAATGTATAATAATGTATAATTATTATATCTGCAGTTATTAATATTAAATATGCATTTAAAAAGGCTACAATACCAAATTTAACCATAGAAACCTGCTCTCTGTTCACTGCTGTAAATGAAGGAGAGAGATGCTCCACCCACCTTTATGTAGCTGTCATCATGGCGATTAGAGGTGTGCCTGTCCAGGTTTATGAAGCAGATCTAGGAAAATAGACAAGAAACTACAGTAAGCACACACCTAAAACAAGGGTAAAGTTGTATCTGTACACTCTTATCAGCACATGAACACAAAGACTGAACCCATACACACACACAATATCACATAGAAAAATAAAATAACTTTAAGTCTGCAAAGTACCTTAAATTGTATTTTCCTTTATTTCTACACTGTTCTCCTAGAAACATGTTTATACAGATTGAACAGCCAACCTACTGACCAAAGTAGCATGCAACAACTTGCTTTGGGTAGGCAACATTAAAAAACTGTATGCATATGTATGTTTGTATAATTATTATACCTACAGTTATTTGTATTAAACATGTATGGGTTTATAACCTCATGTTGACAGAAAAGACTAGATGGAATATTTGTACATTTAAAAAAAATAAATTTGTAAATTTTTGTACTCAATATATGTCAATTTGTTAAAATATATTAACTACAAATGCTAAAAATATCACTAAAATAATGTCAGTACTATTTGTAAACTACTCACTTTGAGGCTGGACCCTACTGATTTTCAAAATAAATAAATATCTGATAGTACCTTAAAAGCATAATGTTGTTGTTAGTGTGTTTTAACTCAATATATCTTTTCGCATGAGTGTGTGTGTGTGTGTGTCAGTGAGAGAAAGAGAGTAAGAGTGACAAAAGAGAGAAAGAGAGAGAAGAAAAACTCCTCTTTCATTCTAAATACCCGCTTAAGATGCATTAGTGGCAAAAGTGTTTGCAATCTGTAAGTTTCACTGAGCGAGTATGTATTTCACCTTCATCTATAACAGGTGAAGCTCCATCAGAGCTGTAACCTTCTCCTATTCCAGCTGCTGGTGCTTAACACAACAGAAAATGACCTAGAAGTGCATTTATGTGTGTTTTGTACTGAGGAGTGCGTTTGTGTATGTGTGTAAGAGAGAGCGAAAGAGAGAGAAAAAGAGAGAGAGAGAGAGAGAGAGAGAGAGAGAGAGAGAGAGAGAGAAACCTGTCATAATGGTCCCGAACTGTCATATGCACACTTATGAACAGATGCTGTGCTGGAGGTTTAGAGTGTCTCAGCTGTCAGGTGGCACAATTAATGTACCGTGGTGATGATAAGCAAGTCAGTCACTCACAGTTTTTTTCTGACACACACACAATTGGTAAACAAAAAACACACAATACATATTCTGAAAATGAATACTAAGCGTAACTAGATTTTTATGCCCTGTGTGAGCACTACAAGTCATCACATTTTCTCAGTAGTTATTTCGCTCACTAGGAAAAGTACTAACACTTCACAAGCCAGATCATTTAGTTAAGGTCAGGGCACTCCTAAAATACTATAAATAAGCAAAGTAATACAGCTAATACAGCTGCTTGCTGTATTGAGCACAACTCATACTATATTTTAGATTTGACCATTTTTAAACCAGAAGTTGTCTAGCTTTTAGAAAGTTGTCTAGCTTTTACAAATGGATCATGAAGACCGCAGCATTATATTCTATTGTATTGCACATAAATTAGAAGTTTCTTCAATGCTATTTCCTTTACTTCAATAGTTTTTTAACAATCTCATGAACCTGTAAACACCATTTAGTAAATATAAAAAAAGGAAATAATCTGACTTTATATCCAACTAATCAGTTTTCAAAATATGTAGTTTTGCACATCCCTAGCATACGCTTCATGTGACAAACATAACTGGTAATCAAAAAGTATGTTTACTCAAGATTTAAACATTGAGAAATTAGATGTAGGTGAGTGAAGACCTAATTCATTTGATAAAGTGTGATTAAAGGATTAGAAATTTGAAAAGGAAATGTGGGGGTGGGGCATAGCAACTAAGCCTGAATTAGAGTGTTTATGCAGAGCTGAAATGTGCATCTCACTGACACAATACAGAACACTGTCTTCTCTCTCTGTCTCAGATCTTGCACATCTCCACTTGTCTGACTGTCCATCTGCTTGTCTGTTATAAATTCTCTAACTCTGGCTTACTGAAGTGTGAATAAGTGTAACGATGAGGCGGAGACAGAGGGATCCATTCGCAGCGTTTTATTAAAAAGAGTAAACAACAAGCAGGCAAGGGTCAAACGGGGGCAAGCAGAGCATTAAGGGCGAGACACAAAACAATGAAACAGGCAGAGGTCGAGGCAGGCAGCAAAAAGTCAAAAATGATAAGTAATCCAGTTGGCAACTGTAAGGCAATCCAATATAACACTCTGAAATGTTGCAAATGGCAAAACAAGACGTTGCACAGAGTGGTGAATAGTTCTGAGCTTTATGGTTCCGCTGATTGCGTTCAGATGCCCAACAGGAAGTAATCAGAGACAGGTACAGGGTCATGGGAAATGTAGTCCGGAAAGTATTAATATTCTAAGGCAGATCTGAGGCCTCCTCCATTACAATAAGTGTACACACATTCTAATTTGATATACACACAATAGTCCAGTTTCTGATTTCTTTACCTATTTACAATTAAAATATGCCTTTGTATATAATGCATAATCTACATTCTCACTATGAGATGGATAGCTAAGGTGTAAACTAGTGTTCCCTCAAAAATGTGCAATAACACAGCCGTGCAAATAGTTTAAGATTAAAATTATTACCCAATCAGGTTGGTCTACATGGGTTGGATTGTTACCCAATCGGATCCTCATTATAAAACTAGGCCAATGAGATTTCACAGTAGGCGGTATTACCCAAACCTACTATCCATATCGTCAAAATGCTGTTGCTTGTTGTGGCATGGTGGATTAAGGCAATGAAATGGATTAACAGGGCAGCGAAAGCATGCATTACCATCCACTTTATAACATTACATCTGGCTATGACATGGTGTTGACACAGGACTGGAGGCCTGTCTTTATGTGACATGCATAAATGACGTATGTGAAAAAGCCACATGGCACATGACTCTGTGCTGTGGTGTGTCAACTTAACATTTTTATTCATGAGGGAGATGTGATCATAGAGGCGTGTATGACTAACTAAGTCATACCAATGACATTTCAATCATGTAATTTTATTACTTGTAAGTTACAGATTTTTTAGTTTGCTATTGTCAAAAATGACAAAATCTGCACATGAAATTCATCTTTACATGCAACACATGTGCAAGTTATGCTGTGGGAAATATTTGCACAAATGGCCTTCTTTGAATGTCAGAACTCACAAAGAATGATCATTATACCTCTCTGACATTTCATTTCTTGTTTTTTCTACACTGGGTGTGAAAGAGATTTACACAAATTTAATGTCAAAAAGTAATTTGCAACGGGAAACCGAACTGTTTGAGCAATCTCTTGCTGTCACAAACGCGCACACACGCAGCACAAATCCCCAAAATTGTTGGGTCAATTCACAGCTTAGAACATTTCACTCTTCACTTGAGGAAGAGACAGCAAGACAGATTGAACAGAGAGAAATACAAGCTTGGAAAAGAGGAAGGGGTTAGAGAAAGAGTGGGATAGGAAGACAGGACTATGTGGGAAAAAGCTATAAAGAAAGGGAGTGAGGGTGGATATGTTAGGACAGTGATGGCTGCGTCTTGTCCTTGCCAAGGACAAATTCATTTCACCCATTATCATCAGAGGGGAGATGGCTAGACGCTCACCACCATGGCTAAAAATGACCTCCACTGGGACACATGGCCACCTCACTGCTCAAAACAACAGACAGAGAGAGAGAGATAGGATGACGATAATGGAAATGGATGGAGAGAGCCGGATAAAAGAACAAAGCAGGGGATCATGGGACTGGAAAGAGGTTGTTTTGAGATGTTGCCATATTGCACTACTGGAGAAGAGCAGACATGCTCTTTATCATTTCCGACTGAGTGGGTTCACACATACACACATTTTCACATCCACTGAGATTGTAAATGGGGCATGGCATAAGTGAAAAATCAGACACACAAACAAACACACACTCTTATACTTAATAAATGTCTGTGATGTCTTCAATCATTTGAAAACATTTGTTAGAACATTTGTTAAATTATGAGTGTGTGAATGTACTGGCCTGTGTGTGGTGTAGGCTTTTTAGATAGGGATGTTAAAACAGTACCGGTGCTTCTGTATCAATTGGTATTCAAATTAAAAACAAATGTAACAATACCAGTCTTACTACAGTATCCGCTTGTTAAGTCTGACCATGCACCATCTCTTACGGGTCCAAACACTTTATCAGATTACATTAGTGAACAACACTAATAAACACACACAATGTACATTTACATTTTAAAGATATGTGTTTGGCTTTTATCCATAGCGACATTTGATAACATGTGTGTTCCCTGGGAATCAAACCAACAACCTTTTTGCGTTGAAAACGCAATGCTCTACCAATTGAGCTACATAAATGAAACTACCAAAAAAATTCTGATCCTAACCTTTATCTTTATATCGAAGCACATAAAATATTAAATCAATTTATTTTACATTCAACTGCATTGCAGTTTGTCTTTTGTTTACTTGAATATCTAATACTGATGCAGGACATGAAAAACAAGCACTGGTTACATAATTTACATATTTGTTCTATTGCTTAAAATTAAGTTTCTTTTTCATTTTATCAGCCACTGTTTACTTGAATATTTACTTAGAAAAACTGGAAGCTATTACATTTTTATATTAAGAATTATATTTGGTTTTTGTTGTAGTATGAAATTTACTATAGAAATTCATAACCTTTTAATGGTATTTTTAAAATGATTTTTTATAATAGTAGTTTTTGACTACTAAACTTTTAGAAATGCAATCCTACTATTTTAACACAAACAGCTCAAGTTCTCATATATTTTTATTATGGTAGTGTGTGTGTGTGTGTGTGTGTGTGTGTTTGTACATCACCGGAGACCTCTTGGTTCACTAGGTGCCCAGTCAGGAAGCAAATTCACATCTGTGCCTGTGGATATGACCAAGCAAGGCTGTCACCTCCTGGAGGAAAGATCTGCCTGCAACCATTAACCAGATAAAGCCTCATCCTAAAATCCCTCTGTACTTGGGAACCATCAGACAAGACAAGACATTCAGCAAACTTCAGCATTAAATATTCTCTATCAACACAAAAACTTCTTCAACAGCCCAAAATGACCATTTATTTCAACAAAGTTTTGAACTTACTAGCATCACCTAAATGAATACATTAACATACGCAAAGCCGACCGCCCACATATACTAATCAATGACGTCTTTTTGGGGTTTAGAAACAGTGTGATAAAAGGAGAAAGCAGGACAGACACTATTCATTCTTAAAACCAGAAGAATTAATTTATTCTAAAAACCAGAAGAACTAAAACCAGAGGAACTAATTAAGAGTACAACGTAGGAAATTTAATCAAATTTTGTGCTGTCCCAGACTGTTTATTTTTCAATATGTCCCTGATGTTTTTAACCTGAAGCGCTATGCAGATTTTTTGTATTATCATGTAATGCAGCTTTGCTGCTATTGAGGAACTGTTTTGAACTTGACAGCAAGCCCTCAGAACAGAAAAGCCTTTGACTGATTTCACTTGTGAAGTACATGTTTACTTAGAAGTCTAAATGCCACTGCACCAAAGTACTACTTGATGAATTCTAAGGGTCAGGGAGAGGGTGGAAAACGATCACAAACATGAAACACCAAGCCAAAAACAATAAAAGAAACAAATATGAGCCCTTTAATGTGTGACTGTATTGTGACCTTTAACCTCTAGCAAAGAGAGAGGTTGAAACAGCACACACACTCAACACACTGGAAAGCTTGTCTGTTCCTTTCTATATCACTTTCTGCAGGGTTGCCTTTGATTCAATAACATAACAACAGGGGTTCATATCAGCCTAACAGGTAAAGGTTTCAGATAAAGAGGCCTGTTGTTGCAACATTGACCTTAAAGCAGGGTTGAATTTGAGGTTCATGGTTACCATGGATACAGTCAGGTGGGATGGGGCAAGTTGTGATATGACTGATCTGTTGCACACCCTGGAGGCCCAAACACACAGAAACATCTGGAAAAAGACACTACTTGTCCTTAGTGATCAGTCTGTGTAATCTCATTAGGCCATTTTAATGTGGCCTACAGTGCTGGTGCAAAACACACACACACACACACAACCTCTGTGACCTCATAAAAACACACACTGCCCTCCACAAATCAAAGAAAACAAAAAGAGTGGAGATGACAGAATAGACAAGATGAGATGAGAGGAGCCTTTAAAGGAATGACAGCTTACATATACAAATTCAGAAACAAACCCTCTTGGTTATCTACCTTAACTGTGCTCTCTTGTAAAAACTTTACTTAATTACAGACTGAAGCTATTAATTACCCTGTTTGGTTTCCATGGTTACCTGCTACCGCCACATTACTAACCTCAGCCTGACCCTAACCCATGCCTCTCAACCAAAGACCACACAATTATCTCTGCAAATGTATTGTGCCCACACACACTCACGCTTGCAGTAAATACCCCCAAACACATTGACAAATGCACATGCATCACCTTGGGATATAAATCCAACCAGATTTAAAGGTGCAGTTCATATTTTTTTCAAATATACATTCTCCTATTGCAGCTTAATGTGCAGACAAGTAAGTAAGTAAACCACTGATATGATGACTTCCCAAAGAGTGCAAATACTGTATGTAGCTCTACACGTTATTGGTCTGTTGAGTTTGGCAATGGACTGCCTGTCTATCCAAACTGAAATTAAATGCTATACTTTTAATCACAGAAGTTAGTTTTTGATGCACTAATGCAATAGTTGCATATTTAATCCCAGCTATGGGGACCCAGAAATGGGGGACTTCCTATTCTCTCTGTCTTGCTGTTTGATCACTGCACTCAGTGAAAGATGCTTAACACCAGGCTGGTCCGGTGAGACTGCCCCGGCACTCAGGGTATTTAACTTTTCCTTTGGAAGAAAAGACTGCTAAATGGCATCTAATAGAATAAATTCTAATTAATGCCAAATTAATTTCTTACAATTTTAATTGATGCCTGATTCTTTCTCCGAGCCTGTTCTACAGAGATCAGTTTACAAGAGTTAATTGCTGTGTACCCATGGAGCAGAAGAGAAAGGATGGAGATAAAGAGAGGGTGAGACATAATAGGCCTAATGGGGAAAAACCCCACTAGATTATAAGAGATGGTCTTGTGATTTTTTTTTACCAAAAGAAAATCAGGGGTGGATGGACACAGGGGAAAAAGACCAGTATGTAAAATGTTATGAAGAATATCTATATGTATGATCTTTAATGGGCAACAAACTGACAATGTGTAATATCATGTTAACACCTTAAACTGTGTTCTTCACCCAGGTAAAGGTCATAATTGGTTTAAAGGAAACTGTTAAAGGAAGCCTGTTAACTCGACGGTAAACTAACTATGCCCTGGAAACCTGTAGTAGGAGGTAAATTCCTTACATTGTTCTTTTTATAATGTAAAGTGGTTTCTTGTAAACATTACATATTTGGATAACGTGACATGCTGTATTTCTAAGTGGAACAGGATTTTAGTTTACTGAAACTGATTACTAATAAGTGCAGCAGTGTGAATGTGACATACTGTGTGTAAGGACAGTATGGCTTTGAGATGCAGCAGATAATTAAACTTCTTTGTGTCTTTTCACATGTATTTTTGATGCAATCCCAGCAAAAGTCCATATTTTTATGTATACATTTATAACAGTGCACTCAAAGGATATATCTTATTAGTGTAATCTCCCAGATAATCAAACTCATAATCTTTGTAGTTAGTAGCCTAATGCTCTTCCCTTTGAGCTACAGGAACATTTCAGACCCCAAAGGCTTCAAAAAGCCATATTCCTCCACTTAATGTCTTTCTCACTTTCTTGAATTCTGTCTCACCGTAGCATTGGCACTCAGTGCTGGCATTAGAATATCAGCACCAGCTGGTGTGTGTGGGATTTGATTCCCCATGCAGCGCTTTTGTGTTAAAGCAACATCATGTGTGACATCAGCACAGTAAATGCACAGCCGTGCAAAAACCTGTTCTGACAGTACCTGAGCCGGGGGGCAGAGGTGCCACACCCCGACACACAAACAGGGTACATTGGCGATTTTCTTCCATTACCAATTATGGGCTGTCATATCTCAGCCACAGAACAAAAGACCATTAATCCCTATTTGCGTAATTAATAACATTGTGGATTACTTCATTATTAGGAGCTCTTACTGAGACCTGAGCCAATCACCTGAGCCTGATCACTTTATATTAGAGCTCTGTACAAAAAACAAGGAAAACTACTTCTAAACAACTCTATTTCACACTGTTAATTGCCCTCAAAACCACAAACAAGTTGCCTGCCTAATGTACAAACAGCTCATAATTTCTTCTATTACAATTAGGTGCAAAAGTTAACAATTGAATCACAATACTTAACCTTTACTTCACTTTGACCTACTTAACCTTTAAAATAATTTAAACATTTTTTAATCAATTTATTGTAAATTATGAGAAATAAGCAAAGTCCTATACAGTAATACTCAGGAGTATTGGCATAAAATTACTTCACAATTACTATTATGCAGATAGATATAGAATCAGACAGGTAGCATGAAGAAGCAGCAATTCTAACGTGATCATGTCATAATGTTATGCACAGCAAGATTCAGAATATTTCACCATCATTTACATTAGACCAGAAATTTGTCATTGAAGTAAAGCGTGGAATAAAATGTGTAATTAGACACTAATTATGCTGTCCTGCAGTTAGTGCAGCACTTACTCATGTGCAGCTAAACGCATTTCTCAGTTCAAAGAATTACTGCATGTAATATTCAGCATTATGCCAGCATCATGGTACATTATCACCTCAATCAAGACAGTATTTTTAAGTGGGAGACTGAGCACAATAAAAATGCCACAACACCTCCACGCTATCACATATACACATATCCACACTAACACTTATGCAACTTTACTCACGGGTATGGACATATGCATGTAGATTACTTTAGCACATCATGTGTGTGTGTGTGTGTGTGTGTGTGTGTGAGAGAGAGAAAGAGAGAGAGAGAGAGAGAAAGACTTACTGTAGGGCAGCTTCCCTCATGCTGGTCCTCCAGAAATCCAATTCTGCAGAGCGCCTTATCATTTTTCAACCAGTAGTCAGATGAATCCAGAACACTGTTACTGCACAAAACCTGACACAAACACACACATTTACTTTATGGCACAACATTTGACAAAAAAAGGGAAACTGAGGACTCATAGGTCATCTGGTATTGCAAGGGTCATGTTAACTAGTATAAAAGGAACATTTAATTCCAAACTGTGAAGAATTACATTTCCCCTTTATGATCTGAAATATAGTACAAATGTTCTCGGTTGTGGAAGCTGAGCTATAAGACGTCAGACAGATAAAAGCATCTCAACATCTGAACATTGTGAATCTAAATATTGCCCCGTTTAACACCCCCGTTTATTACAGGTTATCTGACAGGTTATCAACAGTGGTCAGCCGAAATAGAGTTTTTGTTTACACCTTTTTGTCCATCTCAATGTGTGTTTGCTCTAACAATGTGTGATCATATTTTTATCAAATTGTTTACACCTGGAATTAACACTGTCCACTTGGATCATTTAAGACAAATGTTATATTAATACCAGGTTATAATAATAACAGAACCACACTGTCCAAAACACACAAAGTGCACCTTATTGCAGCAAAAAAAAAACATCATCCAGTTAACAGTACAAAATACAGAGCAAATGAATTAGATTAATACTGTCTGATTTGTTGCATTCAATGTCTCAGTCTCACACTTCAGGTATTTTTATCTCTGTCACACATTCAGTGCACAAATGTCTCTCCAGACACACATTATTACAGGATCATACATATGCAAACACATTAAGAAATACGCAGACACAATTACAGAGTATGTAAAAAATCTAGCATTTAAATTTTGTGTCCCTTGCTTTGAAATGACAATCAGCCTCCTCTAACCCACCATGCCTTTAGTGTTGGAAAATGTATTAACATAATTTACATATGAATATTTAATATGGCTTCTACTGCACAAAGACTAGCATAGAACCATGTGTTACCTATTTGCCGCACAGCAACAGTTGGTTAGAATAAAGTTGATAAAGTTGGTTAGAAATGAATGTACTACAGAGTGTGTGCCGCCTCGCTGAACTGTTTCTGTGTATGTGACAGCCTAGGTACTCTACATACTTTCATAATCATGAGCAAATATGTCCAGATCAAGCATTTAGCTTTCAAAATTTTCTTTGTTACTGTGTAAATATTTACAAGGTCTGATGCACACTGCAAAAACACACTTCTAATTGAATTATCTCTACTATTAGTACATTAGACATCTCAGAAGTAAACATAACCCCTCCTCCTCTATCAGTGTGTGTGTGTGTGTGTGTGTGTTAAACCTTTAGCTTGATTCATTATCTGTTTGGTGGCCCTGTAAGCATTAATTATCTTAGTGTTTAAGGAATAAACAACACATGCCTAACTGTGTGTGCATGTGTGTTTTGTCCTAAATGTCGGTGTATGTGTTTACTACCTTTGATGAGAAGGAGTCTGTGGGTGTTTGTATGTGTGTTTTTATGCGTAAGCACATGTGTGTTTTTTCTCCCCTTGCTGTGTGTACCATCTGCACTGACTGTTTTCCTGGCGAACCACCATATGACAGGGTCGCGTGGACGGTCGCGTCATGTTTCATCATGGTTAAACTTCTGACATAACTAACATAGTATTTCAGGGGTTGGCTAGTTGGTGGGGTAAGTGCAAAAGATGCATATTATATGCATTTATTTATTTTGTTGTTTTTCTCATGTAGTTACACAACCCTTTTTGAAGAAAAAAGTACTAAACATATTTGGATAAATACTGAATTTATATAAAAGAAAAAATATATATATATATAAATTGTTGTTCTTGCTCATTGTTTAAACATTTATAATGCATGTTTTTATTGTTGCAATTATAATTTAATAATTATTTTATCAAGATAAACAACTCAAAATTGGTTCTACGTATTGGTTATCAGACCCCTAGTTGTTAGTTGTAAAATAAAATTGCATAGAGATGACAACATTTCATGTTATGTTCAATGGGTTGTAGAACCCTGTGCTATAATGGCCTATCTTCCTGATCTCAGGACAACCCCCATGAGAGTTACAGAAATTATTAGTGCAATGTCATGCTGTTGTAACCCACTTGTCCCTTGTTCCTGGATCAGCTCCCATAGGGGCCATTTTACTGTATGACCAATACACTAATAAAGTGGTTGTCTGAAAGAGACAAAGTATTATAACCTAGAAGACAAAAGAGATATTGAAATAATCAGGCTGCTTGTTCTGTCGCCCACCTTTTTTTTCTTGATCTCAAACTCCCTGCCTCATTTCTGTAGCCTTTCTTTTCTCTACACTGAACACACTGGAAGCTAATGTAACCTGACTTGTAGTGCAGCTGCCTACAGAGTAAAGTGCTGATGGCAAAAAGCCAAAGTCAGACAGGACAGGTGGGAGTAGTCAGCCAATCAGTGCGGTGTCATTTTAATCACACCGAGATGGGACTTTGATTGGAGCATAATGTTCAGCTAGAACTCAAGCACAAGTGCTCACACTGACCAAAATCTTAAACCATGGTATGAGCAATTTTATATAAGGCTAGCGGTTTATATCATGGTTAAATTGCTGGAATTTACATAACCATTTTATTAAGTGTATTTTACAAATGAAATGCACTTTATCTCATATAACTATTTTTACTTTTAATGTGGATGGACGCAAGCCAAAAATATAATTTTAAGGTAAAATGAATTTAGGTGAAATGAATGATAAATCTGGCATTGGCGTAAAGCAGCTTTACATTATTACATAAGACTTATAAGACTAAACATTATTAAAAGACTCAAACAGTAAAAAACAACATGACAGAAACAAATACTCTTACCAGAAACTCAAGATTTTGATTAGATGAGCCATATTGTAAGTCATCAAATGTGTGCTGTTACATATATAAATGGTGAGAGATTAACTTGCCTAACTGTATCTTGCTTTAACTATCCCGGAAAGGTTCTCTGTAGACTCTTTCTTATAAAGAGATTGTAGAAGATGCTAATGTGTGCTATATCAACTCTTGTGGCAACACTGACATTTCTAAATGCAGTGACATCAAACTACAACTGCAACTTTACTACATACTATGGCCACAAAAAAACACACACAGGCAGTTATGTACCTTCTTGCAGGTGGAAACAGAGGACCCAAGGGTGCTCTCAGTTCTGACTTCCTGTGTGTCCACGGACTCACACCCCTCATACATGGCAGATGACTGGAAATTACTGTAGAACCAGCAAGACAGAGTTATCATTTTTACAATAAATCCCCTTATTTACTTCAAATACATTACATCTATGTATTATATCTGGAGAAGTGCCCAAATGGCCGGTAACTTGATATACAATGATGTAACTTGATGGAAAAAGGAATTCAACGAAATTAAAAATCTAAAAAAAGAAATCTCTCTCCATAGATAAAAGCATAGTAAAAAATGATTAAAAAGTGTATGGAAAGAAAATGAGTGTTTCAATTAAATTCTTTAGGATTTATTGACTATTGGGGGTATGGATGAAAAAAAAAACATAGTCAGTCATCCAGTTCTATGAAGTGGCAGAAGAAGAACGTTATCCAAATTGTACACTGTGCATAGAGGGTTCTTTCTAGTTTATCTAAGCTCCATATTCTTTCTGAACAGAGCCAAATTAACCTCTTTTGTGTATATTGTAAAAGACTTGATAAATACAGTTCACAAATGTTCCCAGCATAATTTAGCACGTGTGCTTTATTTTAATGGCTGCACTAGCTGGTTCTTTGTCAAGGTCAACTGTCCAATTAAGTGTGATTGTGAAGACTATTTAAAGGAATAGTTCATAAAAAATAAACATTTTGTCATTATTTTCCCAAATTCATCTAATTCGTACTTCTTTTTTTCAGTGAAACATAAGACTTTAAGCTATTATGTACTCATAACCTTTCCATTTGCCGTTGCTCTCGAACCTTCAATTTGCATTTGTGTTTGATTCTGAAATCAAGCCTTAAGGCACACTGCATCAGGTCTGACGTCACTGATGCAAAACACCACTGGCTGCGTGAATTAATTCTTGGAAAACAGACACTTGGACATTCTGCCTGAGATCATTTGTGTTACATGGAGAAAAGAAAACATGGTGCTGGAATTACATTGGGCTGCATGAATAATGAGAAATGCTCCTTTTGAGAACGTTTCGAGAAATACTGGGTGACAGTAATTACCAAAAACATCTAGAGATGATTCTCATTTAGAGATCATCATATATCAAAGAAGATTGACAGGTAATTGTTTAGCCAGAGCCAATTCAAATAGTGTATTCTTTGTTATATGCAATGAAAGACTTAAAAAGGCCATTTAGCACTTTGAAAATAAACCTCTATAAATCGGGCAACAGTTTACCTTTGTGTTAAGTTGGCATTTGAAAACCAGTGGGGCAAATACATGTTTTTGTTCCACTATTCTCCTCTCTGCGCTTGTCTTTCTCTCATTAACCTGAATGTTTACATAAACCGCCGCTGAGAAAAGTCCATTTCTACTGGGGTTTCCTTGAGGTAATTAAAGGTTAGACAACAAACAACATAAGCTATATACTTAGGAAGGTAAACACCTCATCAAAAAAGCTTATCTGCCTTTGTTCTGAGTTGCTACAGTATCTTGGGATGTAGGTCTTTATTCCCCCTAAAGTGTTTGAATATCTTAAAGTCTCTATCAAGAATTACCTGTGAGCCTTTAGGGACTCATTATGGATCTTTTTGCATTAAACACTACAAGAAACACCCTGAAGAGCTGCAAGCAGTTTTCTTGACATAATACATGGCTTAGCTGATGGAGTGGACAGATCTGAAAATAAGGAATGCACTTCAAATCCCTTCCATTAACACTTCAGCAACCCAAATGTCAGGGCTGCCATGTCAATGACAACAGACCTCTCTCATGAGAGGACACTCAGCTAGCAACTCACAGTGACCTGCTTTAGTGCATTTATAAAGAGAACCTTCAATGAACAGTGACTTCTGGTGACATGAATGACGCGTTATGATGGTCCAGTGAAACAAATCTGGAAACTTGGAATGGAACTTCCAATGAAAGTGAAGACAGTGCAAATGCTTGCAGTTTACTGTTGCAGTTTCATGTGATGTGTCTGAACATATACAGGGATGGTATTTAAAAATTATTTGCAGACAATGTATGACAATTTAGTGTGTGTATGTGCTTGTGTGTGCCCATCATTTGCATTTTGATGCAGACAGATGCATGCAATGGCAAAAAACACATTAAATCTTGAACTGATTATTTCTGCATTGGTGTAATTTATATACATTTTGTGGAATGACATGGAATAAATTCTAGAACAACCAGAATGACTCAAGAACAGCCACTGGCAACATGCAAGTCTCTGGCTGTGGGCTTTTAATAATGATTCTGTAAATGAGGCACATTAATTTGTTAAACTAACTTTTTTTACTTTCTGTTTTTTGAACCAACTTAGCAAAGTCAACCATTTAGAAACCATTTGGTGTTTTCATAAAATATCTGTTTTTCAACCCTAAGTATGGTAAACTAAATTAGTAAAATATGCAAGAATGGTCCTTTCAAGCACCTTTATTTTATGTTGTTTAACCAGAAGTCCCATTAGCCTTGATTTGAGCTCAAATTTAAACTATTACTACTGCCCTCATTTCATTTGCAACAATGAAATACCCTAGTTAATATAGCTCATGTCACATTGAACTCCTTCCTTCGTCTAATGTAATAGGATTATAACATAAATTCATAAATGCCATTTGACAGCTACTGAATGCACTTGACACAGTGCGATCACATTGCAGGAGAATGAAAACAGATGTTAAAAATCCTCAATTATACCCTGCGGGGATGAACGCAGCTGCATGATGTGTTTTGATGTGTCTGGAGCCTAAGCACACTGAACCTCCAGTCTTTATGAAAATGAGTCATCTATTTGGTTATGTGAAGGGTCGTTATTATTTATCAACAAAAACATACTGAAAACAGCACATTTGGTAGTCGGAGGGCAGTAATGATGCATAAACTGAAAATATTAATTGAAAGTCAATTAAAAACACACACTCGCATTTCTCTTATGACGACCTGTCACATTCAGTTTGCTCAATCTGTCCATCACAGGCTCAGCAAGAGGGCAAATTAATGGTGTTGTAGTCCATCCTCACTTGGTCACATACCAGAACTATTCAAAGCTTCTGCTAGTATAGGTGGAGAAATTCAGTTAGAGGTATTTACTTTTAACGTAAAGCAATATATTGGTCACTGATCTGAGCCATCTCATCTTTTGAATGACATTCAATGAATTGCTCTTTTCAAACATCCACCTTCTAAAGATATGTCAGCAAAACCAATGTCAGCACACACAAACATGCAAAATGATTACCAGGCAGACAGCGTTCTATTTAGCAACGAACAGGCATACCAGGGCTGTCACTGAGGCGTGATATCTGGACATAACATTTTAGTGATATCTGTCACATAATTGTTAGTTTATTAGTTTACAACATCTTTAATAAAATATATTTTTTTACTGTACTACTTATTTGGCCATTTTGTTACGGGAACTGTTCCGTTTTCCGTTTTATTTAGTCAAGAATATTATCCAGTAATATCTACTCGTCCAGCCATGTAACACCATTTAACTAAAGCGACATTTTAGTGCAGTTCCCGCTTTTTGTGCGTAAGAAAACGTGTAGCGCGAGCGGTGAGTTTATTTCTCTGCCACAGTGGCACCTGTGCTCTAAGACCGGGACACGATTCATCTTTCATTTTATCTGGTTGAGCTATTTAAAGATTTTAATTACGTTTCTTTTTAAATAATTTATCTCTGTCAGGGTTAGTTTTAAAATGACCCCGTTGACCGGCTGGGTCAAAGACTCAGGATGGAGTAACCGCTGCTTTACGCCTGACTGACATGCTTTGCGCATGTAAAAATCCTCCGTAGCTGTAAAAGCTGACCCCAGATAACAGTCATCTAAGTCTTACAGTCTTTATTGCTGTCGTTATTTATGTTTTTCTTTATTTTTTGGAATAAACTGTGGGTCAGTCTGCGAAAGGATGCAAGATAAGATCAAAAGGATAGAGTTTCCCCACAGCCAGCGCGCAAACAGATGCGCAATTGATGAACACTGCGCGACGTCACGAGTCACCTGGGATAAAAGGCTATTCTATCTACAACTGCACCTTATTTTAAGCGACTTGCAGTGCATAATCATATTAAGACGTGATTATTAATTCTACAATGCACACAACATATTTCTCTGGAGAAACGAGAAAACAGTTTCAGCTGAATAAACAGCTTGGAGCGCAAACCATTTGAACTCTAAATAAAATGTTGCAATGAATAACATCAAAAGACATGTAAATAAAATTGCAAATACCTATTCTACTTTTTGGCATCTTGGTACCCAAAAAGGAGCTATGGCTGAATTATTGTTTACTGCTTAAAAGCGATCATAAAATATTTTCAGAGATTACTTCATTTAATTTAAATACCCATGAAAACTACATAAGCGTATTAAATGATAAAAACGAGCAATTGTTTTCTCTCATAGTATGTTGGTACTCACAATAACTCGTGCTACCGCATTTAGAGTGTAACGGTTTATATAAACGCACTTACCCCAATGTTTTTAGAAGACACTGGGATTCTGCCAGTCCGCCACAAAAGCTACGAGGACTAAGTGGATTGATATTCCTATATCCTTCGTGCAGAGTAGCCGAAGCAGTGTGGCGCGTGCCGCTCCCCCTGTCCCGAGCTCGAGCACATCACACTCTGTGAGCAGCGGAGGAATTTTCAGCGCTCGCGCCTCCTGATGCTGTTAGTTAATATACTCGTGCGCGGGAGCTACGCACTGCCTGTACGGTAGTGAATGCCAGATAAGGGTATGGACCGGTCATGCGTGATCAAAACAGCGGGGTACTGCACGCCACCGCGGTTTCATTTTATATGCAGTATAAAGTGAGAACGTGGTGTTCCACACTAGTGTTTCTTTGCGTTTTCTACATAACCTCTCAGTATGAGCACACAAAATTGCATGTATAATAGTCATAGAAGAATTAGACAAATGTTCAGTGAATTATGGCATGTCACATCGAAAAGTACTACTGAAACCACTTGAAATTTAATGTCAACAACCCAAGTACAAATAGAAGCATCCCTCACCTTTAAAGATGATTGATTGTACACCATGTGCTATAGATTTTATTCATTTATTAACAAAGATTAGGCATTTCTGGCTATCATACAGTGCATTAGATGACAAAACTGGCAAAACCCAGCAGATTCTCTTTAGAATCTCCACAGATAACTTATCATCGTAAAGTGTCACTCTTATGATCAAGCAACGCTCTTTGATTTAATCATACATCTATGTCTGGCCCAGAGGTAAGTTCAGCCTGTACTGACATTACTTAGAACAGAGCTTGTTATAGTTGCTGTTTCTTTAATAAATGAGAACTGGTCACACACTGATACAGGACTGGCTCTGATGTCTCTCTCATATCAGAGAGCTATTTAATGCACATGAACCAGAATTTTCCCTGCTGTGTTTGTGGTGGCGACTGACAGTTGTCACTGTGTCTCTGATATAAGCAGAGTGATCTTGAGGGTTAGAACACAAATGAATAATCTTGCTCATTTTCTTTATACACTTTATCAATTTCTCTTTTTCTTGATGAAGAATGGTCTGGGGAAGTTCATGTAAGCCAAAACTACACAGATGTAGCAATAATAAAGCAAGATATAAAGACGGAAATATCTGCAGAATCTGCACATTCTGGGTTACCTGAACAAGAATATTATTAAGCACCAAACTGACTTCTGGTTGGTTCATAAACATTTAATGCATTTTCAGAAAACAGGAGTATGAAAGAGAAAAGAAGAGAAAATCTGAGTACAGTTTAATATAATATTAAGAAAGTCAATCTGCAAAACCACTGTCCACAACTAAAGTTTACCCTAAATATTATATATTATTTATATACTGAGCCTTGCTGCAATGCTTTGGAAATGATAGAAAGAGAAGCGAAACAAGTCAAGCATTGAAAGAATACTAAACAGCTTCAGCATGATCTCTGAAATTCCTTCTCAGAGCCAGAGATGAGGAGCACTTGAGTTTTCTCCAAAAACGAGAGACTCGACACCCTGCGAGGGAGTCTGCTTTGATGAAATAAAAAAAGTGAAAACGAGAGACTCAAAACAGACAGAGCTCTATGGAAATCAACTATGACTATCTACTGTACACTCAGATAGATGAAAAGAAATGTGAGCATGCGAGAAGCTGTAGGGAAAGTGATGATAGAAGAAGGCATGTGACACTAACAGAGATATTTATGGGATATAGGTGGCATGACCTGAGGCCCAAGGGCTTCTGAAAAGGGTCAAGCCACATGACATATATACATACAGGGGTTGGACAATGAAACTGAAACGCCTGGTTTTAGACCACAATAATTTATTAGTATGGTTCAGGGCTTCCTCTGGCGGCCAATACAGCATCAATTTGTCTTGGGAATGACAGATACAAGTCCTGCACAATGGCCAGAGGGATTTTGAGCCATTCTTCTTGCAGAATAGTGGCCAGGTCACTACGTGATGCTGGTGGAGGAAAACGTTTCCTGACTCGCTCCTCCAAAACACCCCAAAGTGGCTCAATAATATTTAGATCTTATAACTGTGCAGGCCATGGGAGATGGTCAACTTCACTTTCATGTTCATCAAACCACTCTGTCACCAGTCTTGCTGTGTGTATTGGTGCATTATTATCCTGATATACGGCACCGCCTTCAGGATACAATGTTTAAACCATTGGGTGCACATGGTCCTCCAGAATGGTTCGGTAGTCCTTGGCAGTGACGCGCCCATCTAGCACAAGTA
>JAZGTJ010004702.1:0-29858 GCA_036877575.1 Botia almorhae
TTTTACATAGAGCCGGTCCCCTCATTTGAAAAGCTGCATCCATACCACTAGGTGTCAGTGTAAATTCAAGATGACTAATATATATCGTTAAGCACAACGTAAACAAAAATAACTTTTACTTTTATTTTCTTTCTTTAATTGGCTCCAGATGGCACACATATAAAAAAATAGGTAACTTAGTGAGGCAAGAGAAAAGTCAAGAAATAAACATTTAACATTCCTTTTTTAAAAAAAACACTGTGAGAACTGTGAACACATGAAAAATCAACAACTGTGGGGGGAAGTGTTGTTAAGAAGACAATGATGAAAGAGAAAAGAGGGCATAAAGGTGCTTGAGAGGTAAAGAAGGTCATTAAAACCCCTTCTCACCCGGAACAGGTGTTGTTTTAAGGACCCCTCTGAATGCTGAATAGCCGTATCCTCCCCACCAGGCTGCCTGCATATAATTAAAAGTTACCATAAAAAATCTCCCGCTCACCTCAACTCCCTTTCGCTCCTCCACTTTCTCTTCTTTCGCTCTTTGTCATTCTATCCGTTTTCTCTCTCTCTCCCAGCTTGAGTTCAGGAGAGGAGAAAAACATGTGCTTGAGCTGTCAGGGCTGAAGCAGCATATTGCAGCTTAGTGTCATGCTGTGTGGGGGAAACTGAGGCGAGGTGTAGGGCCTGCTGCGGGACACAGGGTGTCAGACCCAGGGGTTCAGCGGGATCATAACCCGTATGGGGGAAAGTGGCTACTGCTCCGGCCTCATCTGGCAATGAGACGACAACAACGACTGGTGGTTCTCTGCTGGGTTGTATGTCTGTTTCTCTGTGTCTGCGTGCGTTTTTGTGTCTCTGTTTCCGATCAATACTATCGACCGTGCACCCCTGCACGGACACTAATGATGCTTTTATTGTCATCTCGAAAAGGAAGCATCTTTCAGTTATCAAAGATTGCACTTTTTTTTGCAACTTGTTTACAGTTTGCCCTTTATAAACACCCTGAGAGCTGCAACCAGCTTTGCACTAATTCAGCTAGCTATGATCTTTCCATTTGCACTTTATCACAAGCCCATCGATTTGGCACTGTGCAGTTGTGCATTCATTTTGGTTAGCAACTCAACGCTACACTGTGTGTCTTGTCTGCTAGTGAGCGCTGAAACGGCAGTGATAAGCACATACAACTTTGCTACGGTAATAGCAGCCCAGATGCAGAGCGTGCATCATGTTTCTAATGGGACAATTAGACGAACATTTGGAGCCAGATGCCGTGAGTGTAGCCATGAACCTGATACAGCCTCTATCTAATGATGGATGGAGGAGAGAAATGAAATTCACAACCACTCTCACTGTTCTTTTTAGCTCTCTGATGTATGTCTGATGTGCAGGCTTTGACATTGGGCTTCAAGAGTGACGACATGGCTAGACTCAAGGCACTTCACCTTTTTCCAGGGCACGGTCATGTGGAAAGATATTTATGAATGACACTGAAGTCACGGCATGCCCTTACTGAAGGCATCACCGCATGAAATACATCTTAAGACTAAGACACAAATGCAAGGCCCCAATTCTTTTCAGTCATTTATTCTCAAGTAACTCTGCAGTCATTCCAAGGTAGAGGTCACCGTGGTACAAAATCTATATATTTCAAGCCCTCTCTGGATTTGAATGTCTACAGTCTTGAAATGTTTCATCCCTATGCGTTTTGATCATCACCATATAGATTTTTTGTCCCACATCAATAAAGTTGACCAGGCAGTCAGGTATCGACAGGACAGGTGCTGTGGGACAGTTCTCCAATATAGAATTTATTTCGAGAACATTCCAACAAGCTTTGTGTGTCTAAATCTTCCCCTGGATGACAATATTAGCTAGAGCGTGATGTCTGTTGGATTAAGCTTGAATTATTGCAGGAAGGCTTCTGTCAGGTTAGTTGTATACTAGGGGTTTATGGGCTCATGTATGTTGCCATTTCAGTTTTGAATGTGGGTATTTACAGGGAACCCACACATAAAAATAATGTATACTGCATGTGAGATACAGAAACATAACTAGGTAAATGCATTAATACTTGAACACCTCTTTGTTTCTCACATTTTTATCGCACACACATGCACACGCTCACTTGACCTTGAGACATATCTGTCATTGGAAGATGTTATAACTTGCATCACCCTTGTGGAATGCCTTCTGTGTTTTATCTGCTCAATGCACGCAACCTCGAAAAGCCAGTGCATTACACATCTCGATGGATACCCACTGAATATAGCAAAGCAGCATCCCTGCATTGCCTAATAAAGTGTGCATTAGTCAGACCTGCTTTCCCATGATGCACTTGTGTCCAAATGAATCAGCTATTCCTCGTTGCTGATGTTGTGGCAAGTCCCGTCCACAGCTGACGGTCCAGCTGTTGTGGTCAAGGCACCATATTGCGAGTTGCATCATGCAGATAAAAAAACAATCAAGTATGTGGATGTGCAGATTTGTGTTTGAGTATGTGTCAGTGCACATGTTTGAAAATTCGTGTAACGGTGTTACACGAATGTGTACATTTGTACGAACAAGCATGTGGTGAGGTATGCATGAATAAACTGCTTTGCAATTGACGGTTTGCAGAAGCATATTGTACTGTAGTCCTTAGGGACTACAAGAGGGAAGCAATTTAAATCTGTTGTCATAGGTTCATTACGTTGTGGAGTGTTTATTTTATGATAGTGTGAGTGTGAGCACACTTAGATGAGTGTGGATTTCAAGAGCTAGTCAATCTCGAATCTGCAGTATTTAATATGTGGTAAGTATTGTAATGTAGAAAGCACATATGCAAAAATCAGTTTTTAATGAGGGGGTGGACTGACAGGAGTGGTATAAATATAGATGCAAAAACGCAGCAGCTTGACAGACAAAAAAATACATAATAAAAGCAGCTCCGCTTTAATGATGATGTAAAAGAACCAGTGTCCTTGTTATAAAATGATTTGGTTTATATCATGACAGGAAGAGCGACTGCATAACAATTATGATGAAGAAAACAAGGAAGGAGTTTTACAAGAGTTCATTTTATAGCAACTACAAGCTGCTGCAATAAGCTCACGGTACCACTCACTGTTCTCACAGTATCTTACAATACCCTTTGGTAGCTCAGTAAAGAGACATGACAAAAAACATGCTGCTTAAATGACTTCTATTCAGCTCCAGTATGCCTTATACAGCAGGTCAGGTCACGAGAATCACACACTGTTAGTTTGACTTACCTGAATGTAAGAGCTCTCGCATATAATCAATACCAAATTACATCAGGTTGTTGAAGTGCTGTGTTTAATTGGTATCCATTCAAGGCTGAGCTAATTACACAGTTCTCTGTTGCAGAGGTCAGGGGTTATCTGAGGCAAGGTTGTTTTGTCAGTTATCCATCTGGTTTATTGACCTCAACAGCCATCACACGCTGGGCAAGCATTCATTAGAAATGGTTTCAGGTGTGCCCTTTTTCGTTACTTGTCAGTCTTTCTCTCTGAACTCTATTTTTGCTCTTTCAATCAATACGCTCATGAGGCTCTGTTCCATTAAGTGTCTGTTTCCCCCTCCGCCCCTAGAGCCGCGTATCACCTCTTTAGTGAACCCGAGTCCAACTCCACCCCTCGCCCCCCAAGCCATGCTTCAGCAGGCCACAAAATCAATCAATACGGTAATTAATGCAAACACGCCAGGTGTTCTGTCTGGAGCTGAGAAGCATGAGGGGAAGTTAAAGGCGTTGTTTTATCTCCATGTAACATTGCGTGAAAATTTGTGACTCAGAAAATAGATCACTCTCATTTACCTGACAAGCATTGTAGGTTGAATTGATTAGATATGGGCATTAGTGGGATGTTTGAAAAACATTTCAGACAAGAATTAACAACTAATTAACAACAAGACAGAAACATGGGCGAGTTTGGATATTACAAATCGACTGTGAGAAATAGCAGGGTGTCGCTGTCCATGGTGCTGAAATGATAACTAGCCATAGGGGAAAACAGGAGGTTAGGGAGCAACCGAAAAATCACATTTACATCGACTTTATAATTATAGTTATGAGCATTGATCGTGTTGAGTTTAATTCTAATGATTAAACAATGGATTATTTAATTAACATTGTCACTGACCTGAGTTTGGCTCAGTATCTGCTTTTGTGCGTGATGCCTAGCACACGCTCTTCCTATTTATTTGCGCCTCCTCGCTTTCCTTTTGCGGCAGCAGATTACAGTTCACACGCCATTAGTCACGGCCGGGTGTTGTGTGCGGATCCCGTGCCGAGAAATCTTCTTTGTGTCAGGATCGCTTTGTCCCGCCGCTGCGGCTTATCTCCGGGATGAACGCACAATTACTTTTTAACGATTTCATGCCGGTTCATTACAAGAGCATAGGCCTGCACAGAGAGACTTATAAAAGGTAATCAGACATAATTAAGCTTGCACCGTTGCTTATCGTATAGAAGAATGTGGTCAAACTTCAGTGGCGTGACCCGTGCTATTACAGACTTAAATATTAATATATCGTCTGCCGTCTCTGTCTTTGTATACGCAAGTGGGTGTAATTGTACATCGGAAAAGTGGCTTTGAACAATGCATTGTATAAAAGCCACCAGAGTTCACATTTGTTCAAAACTTTGTGCAATATATATACGTTTCGTCCACAATTGCATTTACGATATTGGTTCTTGCAAAAACACAAATATCTCTTTTAGAGGGTCTGAAGTTTAAAAGCTTAATGGAGCTCTTTAGGCAGTCAGTGAAAAGATAGAGTGTGGAGGCTTTCATCTTTTCTGTAAGAGGGTGAAAACTCTGGCAGGTTTAAAGAGACTGCCAGTGCAAGTACATTATCAATCTTTCAAGTGACAGTTTCATAGATGAGAGTCCAGGATTCTTGCCGAGTGGAGAAAACCAAACAGCTGTGCTTCCTTTAACCATCATTTGATTTGTCCTATCATCCATTTTTCATCTTGGAGACAAATCTTGTCATCTTCTCTGGGTTAGGTATGATGTTCTTCAAATCAAAAGCACAAACAGCTTTTTGTTCAGTTGCCGCACACACACACACACACACACACACTTTGTAACAATACAGACTATTGAGAGGCATTTAAGGGACTTGTTATGTGAAGAACAATCTAGATCTGTGAATGCTTGGTTGTTTTCAAGACAATAAATTGAAACACATCTTACATTATTTAGCACAACCACAAAGACAGCTCTGACATTTTTTACATTTTGATCCAAAACATCTTATGGTATATTCAGATATACACTCTGTTTTTGTGTTCCCTGAAAAACGAATCTCAAGATCTGGGCATTGTTAGCTCCATACACCAGTTGAACTAAGACCAGTAGTGAGAAATAAGTAATTATGGAAAATCCAGTAAAAAATGACCTATTTATATCATAAAAGAAACATCTGATCATGGAAGGGGAAATGATGCTGTTTTATGTGTCATGCAGTGATCATCCCAATTTCTGTGTGTCAGAGCTCTTTATATATTTACTGATGAACTTTGACAGAATCGCTAAATTAGTTAGCAGCACAGGGTCTTCTGTCAGTGCCTCCATCTTCTCTGAGTGGACATGAGATAAACTTCCAAATCACACCAGATGATCAAAATATCTAACCCTGAGTTTGAGTTTGGTATGTTGGTTTACATGTAGTATATTTCTGTGGTTGCTCAGTGACAGACAGAATGTTTGCTCTGATTTCATCTTATAGAGGTTAGATGAATTTTTATAAAAACAATTTTATAAAAAAGTTGAACAGAAGTGAAAAACATCAGCAAAAGGATGACTTCTCTGTTTCATACTGGCAACATTTGTTTTTTGGCAACATCTAGTTAAGTTATTTAATTTCCTACACATGAGGTTGAAAGGGTGCATTTCGACTGCTTAATCGACCAGCATAATCTTAATCAAACATGAAGTAAACTCTTATATTAAAAGCCCCATGTCGCCAATCAATCAATAAATTACATTTAGCATATTGCGTATGCATGATAGCATGGAATGACCTTCAAATGCCTGCTTAAAATAACCATTCTGAATAAATTGTAGGGGATATGTGAGGGGAGTTCTTTTAACATCCAAGACCATTAGACGCCAGTTAGATGTCTGGATTACACAGGCATGGCCACCAGATAGACTGTGGAGTCCGACAACAGGGAATCAGTAAGCAATTAACAGGATTTAGATCACCATAGACATGCCTAAATCAGGACACGTCTTGGCACAGTTTCCCTTTGTTTGAAATACATCTTCAGAGACGAGGTGGGCCGTACAAATAATATATTTCTATAAGATATATAGAATACATAATTTCTATTAAATTTCGCCATTGTTCAAATGAATGGACCCAGCAGATGTGTCACTCATGATTAAAACACATGCTTTAGATAACAGATCACTTTTGCGGAAAGAGTTACCATCAGTTTTTACAAGACATTTGGATAAAAAAAACTCGAGAGATCGGACTTACTGCTTATAAGCCTTGTTTTAATACGCAAGTCGTACTTTCCTAGTCTTTACAGGACCGTGGAGCGAAACAGCACAGAGTGGAAACGAACACCCTCTAGTGCTGAACCGGTCTTCCGTCGAGCTCCACACAACTCATTTGGGCTTTTCACCTGCAGATCGCGTTTCGCGCGCCTGGAACGGGGAGCGTCGTGAAAGTCCTATTGCCAGATCTGTTTGCGTGCGCTAGACTGAATCGTCAAGTTTTAAGTCGTAGGATACTCTTCAGTCTTACATCGACAGCGCGTACAGTAGCAGTGTCACGAAGAGAAGCGCGAGTTAACCTATAGAGGGGGAAAGCCCGTTAATGGATATTGACGACTGGAGAACGCACTTATTACAATTCGTTATATCAAGTGTTGACAGCCAGAGAGCATAAGTGGTAACTTATTTTCCACTCGGCGTCCTCTTTTATGGGGTAAATTCTCTAAGTTTTCCAAGTGGCGCCAGTAGTTGTGCGTAATGGGCTGGCATTTCTATCGCTCTGTATCCGCGTTTTCGCCGTGCGGAGAACGAGGAGGTTGACGGCGCATAGCCGTTAAAGATAGTTTAAGGAATTAAGCTACGGGACATTTTGTCGTGGATTCTTTACTTTAGTCAGCGACGCAGGCTTACGTGCACAGCTGGATGCTAAAAAATGACTTTTCAAAGATTTTTCTTCATGTTTGTTTTACCGGGATTGATGTTGTCTGATCCCGGACATCCAAACCAAGGTGAGTTTTAATCAATTAAAGCGAATAGGTTATAACAATAATAACATTTAATACCGTATTAGTGTGTAGGTCTATAATTTCAATGGTTACAAATGTATTTAGCAATGACATTTCTACCTATTATTAAAACATTGTACTTTGTTTTAATTTTCAACCCAGTACAAGGAAAATTACAAATGCACTGTTTGCCATCGTTCTGTTTGCTTATACTCATCAGAAAAAAACTGTACATGTTAACAGTAATCTGTCAGAGGGACTAGACTGCAGAGAGAAAACAGCACACCGCAGACACTGATAGCCGTTTGAGTGGCACCTCGTTGCACCTGTGCCCCCTTCCCTCTCCACATCTCCCCCTTCTATTTACAATCGCAATATGCCTTGTTCATTCAAACAACAAACTGCAGAGTAAAAAATGCCGCATTTTGTGCGAGAACATTACAAGAACAAGTGACTCGTGCGTTATGTCAATGTGTGTGAACAGAGAGACGCAGGGAGCATATTTGTGTGGGATGTGCAGAAGAAAGAGATCAGTCAAACCATCTGAGTTGGCTTGCACTGCATTTAAAACTTTGTTTTTTCATTTATGAGTCACCCAAATCTCTCCAGAGCTGGTATGGAAAACAGTTACTTAACAGGTCTCTGTCCTCTCATTTTAAACAATCACAAATTCGGCAGTATGTCTGGAAACTGACAAGCGTATTATGGATGTATAACAAAATGGAAATTGCTTACAAAGATGACCTCTACTTGCATGACCTCACAATATACTATCTTTTCTAATGTTGTGGAAGTATGATCCTTCTCCCCTTAACAAAAGTCTGCTACATCACTAAATCTAACTTCTTTGTTTTTTAAATGTTAAATCTTAAAGTGGAAGAACTGCTCAGAGCATAAATTGTGGAACTTTAATTTTATTATAGAACTGTATGAATGTTAGAACTTTAATTTTAGAACTTTAAAAACGTATATAATTTCTTTTAAAAGAAGACTATATTATCAAAGGGCTTATCTTTGATAATATCTTAATCTTTTGTTTTCTATCCTCCTCAAACTCCCCTCTCTGAATCTCTAACCAGTGCCTCTCTGACCCCCACTTTAAACCGCTCACTGGTCTGTCTTGTGCCTGGGTTAAAAATCATCTTTTGGTGCTTGATTCGCTTCTCTCCAATCATGCTCAATTATCATCTTGTGCCAAGAGAACCCTCAGAATGAGTATTAGATGAGTGTAAGATTTCTCCAGCTCTTCTTTAATCAGTTCGAAGACATACTCTAGGTGTTCTACAAGGGTTTTTTAACCTCTTCTTCATCAGATACTGTTTGGAGCTTTAGGTGACAGCCTGACACTGATGAAAGTGGGTTAAAGTGTGGCCATTCAGAGGCAGAATAGTCTAAAATGACTGTGCACCATGTGGGTAGAATGATTAAAGGTAAAAAAAGGAGTTGCAAGGGGCCACTAATTAAAAAAAAGCAATTGGTGAAATGGTAACAATTTACAGTAAGAATCAATTTATGTACATTAGTTATTGCAATGCAATAGCACTAATAGCAATGAACAATACTCATACAGACTCTTACAGTTTATTAATCCTGGTTGTGCCAGTATACCAGTATTCATAAAATATGAATATAATAGGTTTTATCTTCACTTTTTTTGTTAGTGTATTTAGTATGATTTAATTAAGTGTATTTTAAACAAACATTAAAAGACAATGAACGAAAGTATATTTATATACTAACTTATACAACTATATGCATTATGCATATGATGCATATGTTGCATATAAATGCAGCTAATCTTAGTAAACCGAACATTATTATAAAGTGTTGATTATTATACAGATGAGATTATATATGTAGTTACTGAGAGGTATTAAGCTGTAGGTATATGTCTTCTGTTCTGAGGAAGTAAAGTGGCACTTCTTGACAAGGTCAGACTTTTGTCCTGACAAAACATGAATATTTCTGCACCAAGTTTCACTTTTATGACATTTTGCATGAGCTTATATACTTTAAAAAAATGGTATTACTTTGTTTAGGGATCTTTAGCTGTTAAAGAGCTGTTACAGTGGCTTTGAGGCCACGCGGGTGTGTGTCTGGAAAGCGCTATGTAAACAGTAATTGTGAGTTGTAACAGCGGCCTGTTAATGCCCAGTGCCCTGTTTGCGCCGCTATCATTGCCGCGTGGAGTGCTCTCATTGATTTTATAGACACTGTGGAGCCAAACCTCTGAGGTTTCTCACTTTATACCTTCAACACTTCAATGGCTCAAAGAGAGAGGAAGGAGTTGGATAAAGGCTTTGTACTGCCAGCAGCCGAGTGTATTTATATGTGTGTGTGCGTGTGTCTGCCTGTCTATCTTTTTATATCTTTTTTCTGTATGTTAGATCAAGGTCATGCAAAAGTTGTATGTTTTAAAAAATATTTTTTTTTATTTTTGTAGTTGTTTAATTAAGTCTGAGCAATTCAGCCCTGTTACACTGACACACACGATATATTCTGTCCTTTTTGCTTAGGTATTGCAGAAATTATATTCACTAAAGCTAAATAAAACAATTAATAAAATGATTATTTGTTATAATTCAAGTAACTGAAGAAATGAGCTTCTTTTGTGTTGACGCACACAGACCCGCTCGCTCCTCTTCATTGACTTTCTATTGTCACTGGAATCAATTTGTAAATTGCACCTTGACATTTCCAGGCCCTGTCTGTGTAGTGTGAGCTTAGCCTTAACCCCAAAGCCTCCCCTTCCTACTCTTGCACGTCGTCCCAGTCACACTAAATGCCTGGCTAAAGACCACTAATGCATGCAGTGCTGTCCTTATCAGATCAATTTATCTCAAGCGCTCAACAAAGGGCCATTTTTCTCCGGTTGTGACATTCAAATTTCAAATGTCACCTTTCTCTTTTTCATCTCTCATCTCAGAGAAAAAGAGCGAACATGAGTTTCACGGATCTCGGCTTTTTTGTCACACTCACATACGCATCTTCTTTTCTCTTACCAGTCATTATTATCTCCCTGGGCCAAGATTTAAAAGAATTTGTTTAGGCGCTTTGGTTAAATGTCAGATCTTAGTAAGGCAGCGCATGCTGTTGGTTCTAGTCCAGGGCATTATATAATGAATTTATTATGGCTGCTGATTGGACTTTGTATCATTAAAAAAGACATTTTCATGCATAGTCTTTTTATAATATAAAATGCTATTATGCTTTTACTTTTCATGTTTTTGGAAACTTTAATCTCATGCTCAATAAACTCTGATATTAGCGTAAGGTACTATAAAAATGTATTAAGTAGACAGATAGTCATTGCACACCTGTTGATTTGTCACTGATAAAGTCCAGATCTTAATGGCCTGTTACACAAACATTCACGTATATCACTATTAGCATTGTGCTTTGCGGTACAGCACTTAACCCCTGAAATTCAGAGGGATGAACTATACAAATATTGCACAATATTAGCATAATATAAGAATAAAAATGGCTCAGTGGCAGTTAATGAACATCTTTGTTCTCAAATTGTTTAATAGAGTTACCGGTGCGTTCAGTAATTAACCCCTATTTCACATTAAATAAATGGCATTTTGTAAATTATGTTTAAAATTATATGCATTTACATCAGACTAGCTATATAAGTTTCCTAAAAAGCTGTTTTAATTCAACAGAGAGTGGGGTTGCCTCATGGGGGCTGAGAGGTTGAGATCACATGACCAGTTCAAATCTTAGTAACTCCCCATTAAGTTTGCTCCTGGAATTAATAATAATGTCTGACAGCAAATAAAGAATTTCTACATAATCAACTCAAAACCATGCAATCTATGCTGTTGGGTGTCAGTTTAAATCCAAGACATCTACCATATGAGCCAGACCATTTTACCTTTAATTACCTTTAATATATTTTGAACTATTTTATTTATACAACTATTACAATTTTAATATACAATATGGCATTTGCTCCTAATAGCCTGTGCTCCTAAACTAAAAACAATAAGAATCTTATTTTCGTTTTTTTTTCTTCCATATTTGTAGGGTCAATCCCTGTCAGACAGATTATATATTATATACAGATTATAGATTAAATGACTATATATTTTGTTATGATTACATGATTATATATTTATATTTCTTGTATGGAGTTCAATGACTAAAACTGTGAAAACATCATGGGTAGACATCATCTATTGAATGTCTGTTAAAATTTCAAATTGCCATAAAAGTCTTATAGCAGAAACAGTTTTAGTTTCAGATAATCCTGTCAGTACTGGCCAGTACAGAGTATAAAAAATGATTTATAGCCTGACTCACACTCAATCGGTCCTCACGGTTGTGATTATTTAAGGACAAATGGCAGTGGCTTCACCATGTTATCTGGATTCATTCTTCCTTGACTGAAGATCAATGGCTAATCAATACTACAATGTTGCTACCAAAAGCAGAAATTGACAAGTGTACCAATCTATTCATATCCCAGAATGCTTTTCTCATCAGTGCCACAGTAGGACGTGGACACCATTGTCTGTATCAACACAAAAGCCACCCAGCTGAGACTCACAACAAAAATGACATTTTAGCCAACATAGTACACTCTATTTTTGATGCTGGGGCCGCTTTTCCCCAAATTTCCGTTTGCGGATACACATTTAAATATCAATAAAGCTTGGGTCTATAAGATGCAAACACACATTTGCAAGCAAACACAAGCTATAAGGGGTATTGGCTTTGCTCTTGTTAATAATACAACACTTTGCATCATCATACATTTGTGCATTAGGTGCATCTGATGCTGAGATTCAGATGATAGACAGGTCCTGTTTTTAATTTTTGGCAGTCATGAAGGTCTACTTTACTGGAACATTGTGAACTGGGAAAGGTGCTTATTTAACTATAGGCATGCCTTAAGGTTGTGTTCACACTGAATGGGTTTAGGATTTGAATTTAACTTTTGTCACTTAATTAATTGCATGTTCCACTAAGACCCAGTCAGCACCTTGTAGAGTTGTAAAAACATCAAATGGTCCAAACAAGATCCATACCTTTCCAGATCCAGATATTCAGGCTTTTCACTTTTCATGTGGCCTACTTTAGGGACTCCAGATTTCTACAGACAGACATGGGCGCTAGCTGCCACTTCTGATGTATCTCTGTTGATGTCTCACTCTCCACGCTGAGGCGGAGGAAGAGAGACAACAAACATTCAGCAGTTGATTTGGTTTGAAATGAAGCTTGCGGATCTTGTCAACACTAGTTAACAAAGATTCAGCTGCAACAAGACAACCTACTCTGCTTTTTCTAATAAGTCCATCAATAATTCTCCCATCTGGAGAGCCCATTGCCATTGGCAGCATTACATATGCCTGCCCTGTAATCTACTTTTAAGTGTAGATGATTTGAATGTGCCATACTGCATTTATTTTAAGGTGTTTTACAGTTTGCTCTAAGAGACAGACAGACAAATATAACGATTGTACTCTGCTCTGAAAGGTTGCAATGAACTAAGTCTGTGTTCATTTTTTTAAATGTTGGTACACATGTAAATGAAGGTATTTGCTGGTTCCATTACATCTTGTACACTTTTTAATGTTATTGAATAATGATACCTTTATGAAAGTTTTTTTTAAGTTAGACAGAAAATAATAAACTGTTGGTAGATCACTACGACCTGCATAATGTGCCAAATGAATTGATCTGCAGATATATATTCATAACATGATACATTTGGTAGATAAATAAACATAGATATACCAAGATATGTATTTTGATATACATTCTAGTACTTGTGCTTCCTAACAAAATGCTCCAACAGTCAAATGCTGAGTGATATACAAATGCTTAGTGGCTCCTTTCTGATAGAGGCCAGGATTGTAAAATGTTAACAACTGTGATAAACTGACAAAGCATTGAAAGATTTACATTTACATTTATGCATTTGGCAGATGCTTTTATCCAAAGCAACTTACAGGTTTTCTGCCCGTAATATTTTAGTATGTTTTTCTCTCTCTTATTTCTCTCAGTACATTGCTTATTTTGCATACGGCTAAAAGAACTGAACTAGTTTCCCTTGACATACAGAGCATGTGATGCATACTAGTGTATATAGTGTTATAAATATTTCGATAAATATCGATACTGAAATATATACATTTTATCAGTATGTGTGTTCTCTGGGTATCGAACCCACAACCTTTGCACTGCTAATGCAATGCTCTGCCAATTGAGCTTCAAGAACACAAGATTGTAGAATAATGGAAGACTCAATGACTTAATAACATTACCAGGGCATAGCAGTTCCACTTTTCTTTCTGTTTTATTGACACTCACTGTTATTAAACTAAAATTTAGACAAAGATTTCTCATGAACGCTATAATTTCCCCTGAGGGATTGAGACCAAATTTTCACCAATTCTGTCTGCTTCATAGACTGCTCTTAGGCCTTATCTGGCTTGTAAATGCCTCTTAATAAAGTCAATACAGATTGATCACTCTGTCGCAGTATTGTATGCAGACATGTTTAATCTCCCTTCACTGTCAGAGAGAAAGTGAGTATGGAAATTTAGGGATAGTATGACTCGAGACACAGACAGTGGGTCTAGACAGAAGTGTAATGCGATTTGGGCTGAGTGGCCAAAGTGCCTAACCCTCTAATTCACATTTTTCTGTTTGGGTGTGTTAGTAACACAGATCCATCACTTCCAGGCACAATTATCAGACATTGGCAAGTAAATCTGATCAGGGTAAGCAGTAGTGCTTTAGCCTGTGTGTAGATGGGTGCTCATTAAGCACCATTACATCAACTTTTCAACAACATGTATACAAATGAGCTAAATAGTATTGCAGTATTGTTCACATGTTCAGATACCATATTACAAACAGACCACCACAGTGAATGAGAATAATTATTACTTAAATGTAATGTTAAAGAGACAGTTCACCCCAATTTTTTTCCTCATTACCTACTCATAAATGGACAATGTAATAATGTTAAATACATTTATAAAGTAATGTTCTTAATACAATAAAAATTGTTTCCTATACTGTTGTATGGGTTAGAGGACATGTTGATGTATTTAACTTTGTTAAAAAACAGAAAATTAGGATAGAGTAGGATAGAGAATGACACATACCTAGGCTGTATGTGTCTTGAGTATATTATGCCTGTGAAACACTTTTATTGATCGACATTGTAATTAACTCCTGTTGTGGAGACGAGGGAAATTGTACATTCATCATATCAAACTGGCGTATGTGGGTGGGTTAATGACTATGTTTTTTATTTTGAGTACCAACCCAAATCACCTGCTGGGGTCATTAGTTATGACTAACTTTAAAGAAACTTTATTAGCACGCTTGCTAAATACTGTGTGGTCATTTATGATTGATGATGAATAGTTTAATTAATACAGCTTTTCTCTGCCAATTGTAAAAGTGTCATGTGTCTGTCAGAATAAAACAGATCTGTTAAGAGTTTATTTCATTACATGGTGATGTTGGTACCTTTAACGAACTTGTAAATAATGTTTAATATCTAGTTTCTAGGTATAGAAATATTAACAAACCAAGCAGCTTTTCCTTTATTTAGCTCATACAAGTCAGCTGTTCTGAAAATTGTTTTGTGTTTTATTGTATTTGTTTTGGTTTGTTATGTTTTGAATTTGTAAGCTTACAACTAGGGAAAATATAATTTTTCAAGCCATGTCACTGTACATTTAGCAGTAGCAGAACTCCACTGATGGTTACTAAAGCAAGAAACACTGAGCTACCATGATTCTGGGCATGAGAAAACATTCCCTGTAATCCGGTTTTATGAAATGTTGTACACAAACTTGTTTTGCATGCAGGCTTAATGTTGTTTATATGGATTTGTTGTGTTTTTAAAGCCTTTAACAGTTGACTGTAGCTCATTTTTCTGTTTTTCCCCTTCTCTTTTTCCTACAGTGGTTCTTTTGGACACTACAGCTGTGCTGGGAGAACTAAGCTGGAAGACCTACCCAGTTAATGGGGTAAGTAATTCCCCTGTGACCTCTGGACCCTATACATAATTTCCCTTGCAGCATCTACATAAGGTAATTTCGTATGTGTTACAGTTATTAGAAAATCAATTCCCATAAAGCTGCTTTGAAATAATTCCAACGATTCATGCCCATTCACACATGACTTATTTCGGGTTAATCACACAATTCAATGTAAAAAAGAATTTAATCAAAACGGGTCACTGAGACAGAATTAGTGATCCAGAATGTATGCAGAGAGCTTCTTAAAGGGTAATTATTAACATAGATCTCAATAATTCAATTTCACCTCCTTTCATTTGCACGAATACTATAAGGAGAATTTCAAAGACATTAAAACCGGTCAAAGGCTTAGGTGCAATTTAAATTAAACAACCTCGCGTTATTGCACAACCCAGAGAAGCTTCTAATAGTAGATCCACTATTATTAAAAGTTTTTTCTTCTGTCTGATAAGGAACAGTATGATGGATGCTCCATCAGTGCCCTTTTTCAAAACCCTTGAAAAGTACCAGCACTACGTTTGTGCTGAACTAAAGGGAAGTGTTGAAGTGGAGTAAACCATAGTCAGCTCCTACAGATTTTTTTTTTATTTGAGGGTGTGTAAAATGACCTATACCCCAAAAATGATTTCCCAGTGGAGCCTCAGTGCACATCTTCATATTACTTCTGATCTTACACAGGTGCCCATGATGTCAAAGAAAGAAAGTTCATTTCAACAGTAAACACCACTTGGGGTTTCATTTTGGTGCAGCAATGGACCAGCACACACCTCCGATCGAATCAATAATTCATGCTATAATATCTCGGGCCAGATACAACTCCTTTTAGTTGACCACAATGTCTTTCTCTAGCTCTGTCTGTTAGGTCGGGCTATGTCATGTTAATCAAAGCTCCTGTTCTTCTCCCACAGCCAGATGAAGCACACCTTTCCTAGCCTTGGGAGACTTAACCTGCCATTTAATTTGTTTTCTAGCAAGGGAAGACCAGTGTGTGTTTTGTTTACTCTGGCACAGACATATCCTATGAGGGTTTCTCTTTCTCTGCCTCTCTCCCTCTCTCCCTCTCTCTCTCTCTCTTCCTCTCTGTGTGTGTTTGAAAGAGCAGGTTTGTTTGTGCTGTCCCATTGTTTCGTTGACTATTCCCTTGGCTCCACTCTACTGTAAGCCCCTTAGATTCTGTGCTGTAATTACCAAATGTGTCACAAAGCTACGGTGTCCTCATGTAGTGCAGACACTTTTACATTTAAAAGAGAAAAAGAGGCTTTGGCAAAGGTTATAGGAAGTAAGTGTGCTTATGGTAGCCCTCATAAATAGTACAGTGAACTTTATTTTAAGACACAGGAAAAAACAGCCATAGCTCAGATTTATAGTTATGTTTTAAATGCATTTACAAATCTGATGGGAGGATAGGTCTATGGTTTTATCTAAAATGTTAGAACAATGTATTAACACATATATGCATGTTACTAGTTGATAAATAAAATGAAAAAAAAACCGGATTATTTTAAATGTCAGCACTGTGGTTAGCATTTGCTGCTCCTCAGTGGGCCATGGTGTCTTCAGTTTGAACCCGGCTTGCGAAACTCTCTGTTTACATAATTTCTGGTCCTCTATACTGTGAATAAAAAAAAGTTTTGCAAATATCTGTTTGCAGAATAGTTTTTGAGTTTAAGTTGCTAAAAAGCATTTATAATGGCTTGCCACTGGCCTCATTTAGACTGGTATTTTTGTCCTTTTCAGAATGAAAAAGCCACAATCATCAGACATTTTTTTTAATCAGCATAATTAAAAATAGTCCGCATGGGTACATCGCTGCCGTTACAATAAAAAGACTTCTGTGTCAATCAAAGAGTGATTAATGATCTCTTAACACTCTCTCATTCCCCGTTGGCCATTTGAAAGGTTGACCTTTTGTTAAAGTCCTGTCTGTCTCTTTTCAAAGGGACACAGGCACTGGCACGTGAATGATTAATATATGCTGTTTTAGAACAGTTTGTGTCCAGATGAGACAGAAGGGCACATTTTGTGTGTTAATTGCTTATCTTTAATGAAACATTACGTGACCTTGTGAAAGACATATCTGGTATTTACTGATAGATCACAATGAAATCTAGACCTCAGACATTAAAGTTCAGCTGGTCATTGTTCCATACCAGTATTTCTTAAGACAAACCAAGCATTACAATAAGCTGAAACAGCTAAAAAATGTAAATATTTCTTAAAATATTTATTTTTGGTTATTTAACAAACGTACATCTTTCCTGCTATGCAAAGGTCAAGATTTTTTTTTATGGGTTGAAATTGTGAGTTGTGGGATCCTTTAAATATTCTTGTGGAAAACAATACTTAATATGATGAGGCTACACTAGATAAAGTTGAATTTAAAAATCTTTTCTTAACCTGTTAAAAATTGTATCTAAAATATACAATACCAGCCTTTGAAAAACATTAAAGGGTGTCTGTGGGAATAGAATACTGATATAGAGTGGAAACATCGTGATTACAAGAGTAATTTTGCTTTTTTACAACAGCTAATGGCAATAAAAATGTAAATGTTTAATAAAAAACTGTACATAAGTAAGGGGAAAACGAAGGAGTCTCCCAAAGAGATAATCGTTGACAGAGAGAGAGAGAGAGAGAGAGAGAACACCAGCAATTGAGCACCTGTGACCACCACAATGTCTGCTGAGGAAAACTACAAACTTCGTTGTTTTAAGGCTTACTGTGTGGAGTGGTACAAAATAGGTTAGCATCCCACTTCTCTTCTGTTTTTATATGCGCACTCCTGAAACTCCTCGTGTCCAATCCGATTTGAGGACTGGAACGGCCTGTTCAATGTTATATATAGTTTCTAAAGCTGCGATCTGTAACTTTCTCTTAGTTAAAATTGAATAAAGATAATAAATTACAATTAAAGCTGCCGGGTCTGATTTCATGGTAAATGTCAGCTTGAAGCCATTCTTTTGCATAGTTTTGTCACATCTGTAAACCGAAAGAAGGCCTGGCTACGATATTGCATGTGTGGGTGCCGTAGATAGTTAAATGTCTGTGGCTTGTTCTTGCTTAGAATTTACACTTGTCGTCCACACTAAGGAAATAACACTACAAGCAACTTGCAATATTATGTTTTTTATGTACTTTTTCATGTGGTTCACTTGTTATAGCACAGTTCTAAACGTAACAGCAGTGCAGTGCTAATTATTTATTTACTGCACTGTTGTTTAGTTTTGTTGGAAACAAGCCACACACGGTTATAAACATGTGGGTCATGACCCTCTGGATAAGCGGTGCTGATGCAATACAATAGTAACCCGATCATGCAAGGTTTATTTTTCCCATGATTCTTCTGTCTTTACCTATTTACAAGGTATCAGTTTGCCTCTGTATCTTTTGTAATCTCAGTCTAGATATCTGTCTCTCTGTCCTCCTTACATGCTATAAATGATCACTGCATGTGGTAATTTAATGCATATTTCAGTCACACAAAACAAAATCACGCTTGAAAAGTATGTAGACACATGGTTCGGTGACTTTAATATGAAGACTGTCAAAGCCTAGTTTCAGCTTCAGATGGCACGCCCATGGACCCAACACAGTTCACTAATCATCTAATATTTATGCATATGGCACACATTGCACTTTTATCACCTCGCAAGCACAAATCTGATTGGCTTTCTTAACGCAACTTTCCAGACTAAGGGTGCGTAAGTGTAATGCATTGTATTTAGCAGCATGTCCTTCAATCCATACAACTGTATACGTCATTTCCAGTAATTATCACCCTTACCGACAACAGGGAGGATGTTTTTGCCTTTATCCAAGTTTTTAACTGCAGAAGCTTATTGCTCAAAGGGTTAGGAGGGCTGGGTTAGGCAGTTGTCACCTTGAAACATTCTAAAACACAGAAACACTGGCCTGCCACTGCTGTCCTTAAACTGCTTTGATGTACCGCTCTGGTTAATGCACTGTGGGCTTTTATCCATGTCATATTTAATGATTCATGAGGGTAGAAAGTGTGTACCAAATGCATAAAGGTACATTTTGTGAATTGGAGAACGTGGGGTAAAGGATTGTGTTTCGTGATGACACATGCAACAAAACACTAACATTATTTTAACACCAGCTAGAGGGCACATAACATGTCTATTATTAGTCTAGTATTGTGATATAATATATGTCTGATAACTGCCCCAAGTGGCATGTAAAAACAAAGTAAACTATTATTGATTGCTTTAAATGTCAGTCAGATTGCTCTTACTGCCATAGTGGGCAATTCTTGGCCAGGTTAAACCCCATAAAGCCCCAGACCTTTTGCCACAGATAAAACCTAGTCTAAAATATCTAGTTTGTACAACACGTTCACATCATGGTTTTAATTTAATATTCTAATGTTAAAAATCGATGTTTATTGATTGGTTACAATAAGGGTTGTTTTGAATTCATAGAGAAAAGCTGCAATCAATTGATTTAGCCGAGCTTTTGTTTTCATCATTGCAAATGACGCTTAACACTCACTCACAACCTAATGCTCCTCATCATTGTGAAGAAAAAGTCTGGGTTTACTCCACCTTTAGTTTTTAAAGACATCCTCCAAGCATCCTCCAAAGTTACTTCTAAAAGTGACTGATGATCTCTATACAAATATCTGCTTTTATGATGCGATTTTCTGATATTATTTTTAGCAGGCAATATAAGATATAAAGATGTGAATCTTTTCAATATATTTAATGAGATATGTAAGAAAACAGCTGAACAATTTACATCTTGTTGATAAAATGCAGTTTAATACATTTGCCCTCAGAGACTCAAGCACTGATATTGATGATGTATCTTTTGTATGTTTTTAGAAAGTCACTGGTTATAAAACAAATATGATATTTAGTGAATTTCAGTTTGCCACACTACCTTTGAAAGGCTGCAAAATGTTGCCACAGTAATTACATCTACAGATGTATATGCTTTAACTTTATATAGAAAATCTCGCAGCAAGCTGAGAAGCTGGAATTTGGTTATGTTCCTTTCAAACCTGACTGGAAATGTCTATTTGGAATCCTATAGGGCAGTTGCATTGACCCTCCCAGTGAGCAAGAATGTTGAAACTCTATTTCAGAGCAGCCTGCTTACACTATAAAGTGTGACTATTCATTTCTGTTCCTGGAGGGCCACCAGCGGAGTTCAGTTCCAACCTGGTGTGTCTGAAAATACGACCTACCTGCTCAGAATGACCGACAGGCAGCTGTCATGTTTAAAATTAAAATATGGGTAGCACATCTCATCAGACAGGAAAGAACGTGTTGGGATGTATTTCCACTGTAATAATTATGTTGAAAATGTGGGTAGCACATCTCGTCACGCAGAAAATACCAACATGCCGCCACAGTTTGTAGCATTATTTGCAAGAATTGACTAACCTGCTACCCTAAATCAAACCCTAAATCTAAAACGACATGCAAATAGTGTGGCAAGGTCATCTTGAGAGGTAGGTCAGACATAATCTTGATTAAGCTCTTTCGGTTGGATTTTTCTGAAGTTTTAAGTTCTCAGCATTCTGGAAACTTAAAATTTCTGGTTATTGTAAAATAACTATTAACTGTTGTGTCTGTTGTGTCCTTGGAGTTTCAAACTGTAAATGTTATTTAGTAAAAACAGGTAGGCCTACTATTTAATGGCTTACTATTTAAAAGCTAGCATTGTTAGAGCGAGTCTGTGATGGTTAAGATGTTTAGCTAAGGAGACTGAGGATATCAGAGTTTATTTTATGGGCTATTCTGACTCGATGGGCTTTAACTGCACTGACATCAGTGTTTAATAAAGCTGTCTAAGATTCTTCATCATATGATGGATTTTGCCCTTGGACTTCAGGGGTCAGCCTCTCTAATCCAATGTAACATTTAATTCATATTTATTATATTGTTTACTATTAATCTCTATGAACAGACCTATTTTACTGTGCACGTTACTGTACATACACCATATTACTTTCTGTTCCTCCATCTCTCTCTTTCTATCTCTCCTTCTGTGTCTCTTAGCAGCACTATATCTGTTTTAATGGTTGCGAAAGCTTTGTTTTCATAACTTGCCAATTGGAGGTGAGCACAAGAACCCGGTCAGAGTGTAATACATCACCATCAGCCTCTGCTTTACAGTCAGTGACAAATTGCTGTTGTTTCTCATTTACATGCCCGGTCAGCCTTGACACATGTTGTATCCTGCGTTTTCTCTCCAGAAAAGCAGCAATGGCTTTCAGGTAGTACAATACATTGAATGATTAATCTGTTTGATTTGCACAGTATAAAATTGGCCAAGATAGGAGAAACATATATAGCTGAATTTGGCTGGAAGCAACTTAATGTGCTAAAAAATGTGCTAAAAAATAGTGATAATAATGTGATAATATGCATATGAAATGCAATGCTGTATTGAAGTTATTTTCAGCAAAAATATGCAAAACTTAATCTGCCAGACACAGTTATCGTTCAGCTATACAACGATATTGTCTGCTATACAACGATAATGCCTCTGGTATTGTCAGTCTGCTGTTAACAAAGCATACTTTATTACATTCATAGCTACTCATTCTAACCTAAACCTCATGGCTCTAACAGAGACCTGGATAAAACCTGAGGACTGGTATCGCTGCTTCCATTCATGGCCAAGATTCTGGAAAAAGTCGTGTTCAATCAGGTCTCTGCCTTTTTTTTCACTCAGAACAACCTCATGGATAACAATCAATCCAGCTTCAAGAAAGTTCATTCGACCAAGACTGCACTGCTCTTGGTCGTTGAAGATCTCAGACTGGCTGAAGCGGACTCCAAATCGTCAGTTCTTATCCTGCTGGATTTGTCAGCTGCTCTTGACACTGTAAAACACCAGATCCTGCTGACTACACTCAAACCACTAGGCGTTACAGGTACTGGTGGTTCAGATCTTAGATCTCTGACAGGTCATTCAGGGTGTCTTGGAGAGGTGTCCAACCTGTAACATCTAGACACTGGGGTGCCCCAGGTTTAGTTTTTGGACCACTTCTCTTCTCCATCGATATGACATCTCTAGGATCCGTCATTCAGAAACATGACTTTTCCTATCATTGCTATGTTGATGACACCCAGCTCTACTTCTCTTTCCACCCTGATGAACCCACGGTACCGCATCTCAGCCTGCCTGCTGGACATATCGTGTTGGATGAAGGTCCATCACCTTCAACAACTGCTAAAACAGAAATGCTTGCAGTTTCAGTCAACCCATCTAATCATCACAATTTCTTAATCCAGATTGATGGGGCAACCATTACTCCATCCAAGACGGTCAAAAGCCTTGGAGTAATGATTAACAATCAACTGAGCTTCTCTGATCACATCTCTAGAACCGCTCATTCCTGCAGATTCGCTTTCTACAACATCAGGAAGGTCAGACCCTTCCTATCTGAACATGCAGCACAACTCCTAGTTCAAGCTCTTGTTTTCTCCAGACTGGACTACTACAATGCTGTCCTCGCAGGGCTTCCGACTTGCTCCATCAAGCCCTTGCAGTTGATCCAGAATGCAGCAGCTAGAGTGGTCTTTAACGAGCCTAAAAGAGCACACGTCACACCACTGTTCATCCAGTTGCACTGGCTGCCAGTAGCTGCTTGCATCAAATTCAAGGCTCTGATGTTTGCATTCAAATTGACTACTGGATTTGCACCTCCTTACCTGCTCCACTTCTTCGCACTTATGTGCCCTTCAGAAACTTTCATTCAGCTAATGTTAGTCGCCTTGTGGTTTCATCCCAAAGAGAGGAGAAATCACTTTCCCAGACTTGGGAAAGTGATTGGGACTTATTTTCAGAATGGCTGAGTTTTCAAAAAATGACTAAAAACTCAACTACTTTTATTTAAAAAAAAAAAATCAGCTTCTTACACTGTGTTGGAATACCTGAGACCTGTTTATAGCATTTCATTGTTGCTCTTATAGTTGAAATTGAACTTGCTTCCAATAATTGAAATTGATTACTTGTCCTCATTGGTAAGTCGCTTTGGATAAAGCGTCAGCTAAATGACTAAATGTAACTAAATGACTCTGCAACATCCTGTTTGGCATGTCCATCCCTGTTGTCAACATGAATCCTTGATAAGAAGCTGAACGGAATGTCAAAAGTGTCCCATTGCTGGTCTCTTTTGAGATATGGTTCTTTTACAGCCAGCACGCCAGAAACAATATCAAAAGAAGGATTCTGCAGAAGGATTCTGGGTGGAAGTAGGTCACTGTGTGGTGTTGTCTTAGGACAGTACAGTGTGACCCTTATGTCATAGGTCCCATTGGCCTCTCCTGCTCTTGTTCCCTTTGTCCTTTTACTGGTGCATGATAGAGAGAAAAAAACTCTTTTTAAAATGACACAGCCCATAAATGCAGTCTTTCATCGCTGTCATCCTTTTGTGTTGCCGCTGTTAGATGTTAGATTTGTTAGAGCAGTATCTTATATCTCCATCTCTATCCACTATCGTCTTACTTGAGGATAGATGACATTTCCCTCTCTCGCTCTCTCTTTCTCTCTCACCCTACTACCGTTTCGGTTTTTCTATGACAAATAAGGGTTTGATTTGCCTTACTTTTATTCATGTGGAAATAAAGTCACATCAGAATCGAGATTGTGTCTGCGTCTGGGTTGTAAAACAGTCTGGGATAATGAAAGCAAAATAAGACAAAGGAAAGATTAAGCAGGAGACAACCTGAAGGGATATTGATGTATGTCTGACTCTGCCCAGATCTAAATTAGACATTTATCATGTCCTTGTTTATAATCTGGACTGCATGATCAAAATGAGATTTCAACATTCTGGGATCTTGGAAAATAATTATTACCGAGAATGAAAATTAATCATGAGAGTTGGTGAGATTCTAAAATTACAGTACACCATAGGATATCGACCTTTGTGACATTTTTCTTATTTCAGATGTTTTATGAGTTGATGCTCAATTTAATTTCCCATGCAGTTGTTTGTTACAATGAAATTTTGTGTGATGTGTGTAATATTGTAACATTTCTGAGTAAGCCAGTAATACATCATAAACAAACATTATGTATTCCTTAACATTTGTATCACAATTTGTCATTGTGATAACAACCAAACAAGCAGGCAAGCAAATAAGGGTTTGAGCCACAGACAGACCAGAAGGTTGATAAGAAACCATGGCACAGAATGTTTGTCATTCACTTTGTTTTTATCGATGCTGATTGAAGTGGAAGTCAATTAATCAATTATTGAGTCGAAGGTAGTGCCGGTATCTCTCTCACAAAGCACCTTCATTACCCAAGGTTAATGTGTATTTAATAATTAAATGATAATTAAACTCACAATCAACTCTAATTGTATTTCCATTTGCCAGGGGCTTGTTTGCAATTGATAGACCTCCTCTCCTGAACTCCCCTGAGAGCAGACCATTATTTGGGTTGTGTAAATTCTATTATGGAGTTTAGGAATGTGCACTTTCAATGCAAGAAAAGAGGGAAAATCAAAGCTTTAAAGATCAATCCTAAGCTGGATCTGACAAACAGAAATCAATGGTGATAATAGATGCTTTTTAAGGTATCGAGCTTGTGTATTGACATGCTAGTCAGTTCAGAAGCGCTTGCTGAAAAGCCTAATTTACAGTCAGGGAGGCCAAATCCAAGCTGAAGCATGCTTTACTCTAGAGGAGCTGACAGATTTAAGTGTATTTTGTCTATGGGTTATAAGTGTATTGTTTTACATATACTTTACAATATACAAGCATTATCTAAAATATTTGGCATCCAGATACGTGTTTGTGCCAGCGTCTGATCCAAAGATCTACAGGCGGTTTGCAAGTGGAGAAATGATGGCAGATCTCAAAGCAGAGTCAAACATCTAGACGTCTGCTGATAGAAACCATTTTAAAAGCGATGAATTCCTCTCCCCAGCCGGAAGATGCACTTCGTGTTGTCTCTATCACACAGATCGGTGCCGTTTTTGAACCCCGCTCTGTGGACCCCTGCCAACCTAATGTGATGTGTAGGCAGCGATTTTAGGTTCATCCATCTCAGCCACTTTTATCAGCGCGTGTAGCATCTTAAGCCGCGTGCTGCTATCTCATCCCCACCGCAGCGCTCTAAATGTATCCGGTCACTTTCCTGCAGCAGATTGAAAGTGCACGGCTGCTACCCCGTTCTTCTAAATGCCTCATTTTACCTACAACGAGAAAGCTGATGAGAAACATAAGGGTGAGAGGCAATGGTAGATTGAGGGGAGATTATAGGACCAGAGCATGGAGCACAGAATATGTGTGCTGGTCTGAGGTCAGTGTACGTCTTTAATCTCTTTATAAATGTCATGATGTGAACAGGTAATAGATGTTTTAGTTTATAGATAAATAGATAATGATAAGTATAATGATATATGAATAATGATAAGAATAATGATAAGTTTGCTAAACATTGTCATCAGCATCAGAGAGCTCTTTTCATTTGTAATAGTTTTTTTTTTACAAGGACAGAATAATGTGTTGGATTACTCCTCACAGGCTTTTGAGTTTTTTATAAACAATTAACCATGTATAAATGTCTTAAGGCAATGAAATTAAATAACATTTATTTTTAATGACAAAAACATTGCAGCATAATATTTCAGACTCTCATGTGAAAGTGTGAAAGAGTTTATTGAAATGTGTGATTTTGTTCTTTGTTGTGATCTTGTTTTTATTTTATTTTATGTTGAACACTCAGCATTAGCGTAAATCGCTTTTTCTGTTTATCAGTTACAGTGTTATCACTGTACAGTAAATATAGTATAGTTTCAATTACAAATGTTTATATTAGAAGGCAATGGCTTCAGCAATCATTTATAGGTACAAATTAAGAATTCTACTCCTTCATAATCCCAGTTGTCATGTATTACTGTACTAATAAGGTGCAACAAATTCATAGTTACAACTTTATGTCTATTGTAAGGAGCTATCGACACACATCAGGTCTGTGACACAGCTGATTAACAAGCTATTGTGTGGAATCGCAAACCTGCCAAAATAAGAAATCAATAAAAACAAAAATAAACATATGATTAAAATGATTAAAGTGTTGTAGTGTTGTGAAGCTTTGCACAAGGAATAGTCAGAAGGGAAAGGTCTAGTGCACAAGCACCCAAACGGGATGTAGCTTATTGTCTGTAAACGTGAGTATCAGGAGTGAGAAACAGTATTGGACGTGAGAAACAGTATTGGAAAAAAAAACAATAATACATAAATTAAGAACTAATAGTGTAAATGCTTGTTTATTTTTGTATTTATTACATATCTTCATAGATTTCGGGTTCCATACTATTGGGGAAGACTTATCAGTGCAATAATGCAAGTGAATAAGTGTAGACTATAGTGCTAATCAATTGTGTCCCTATAATGAATTATCAGTAGGAAAGAGATGAAGAAATAAAAGAAAATGCTTTGACTGGAGGCGACAGTGTGGTATAAGACAGAAAGACAGAGAAAGAACAAGAAATGTGAGGGGAAAAAAGTAGAAAAAGACCAGAAAAGGTGGAAAAATGAAACAGCATGTGTGATGGAAGGAAAAAGACTGAATGGGGAGATAATAAGGTCTGAACATAGAGAGCACAAAAGTGTGGAAAAGTGTGTGAATGATGGTGGTGAGTGTTTTGAGGAGTACATGTGTGGAACATAAGTGTGTGAAATGAGAACAAACTGTGTAAATGATGTAGAAAGTCACAGCAGGAGTACCATGACCAGGCGTCCTGTCATTACTGCTTGATTCAGCTGTAGTGACTTGGGTAAATCTATTAGTTTCTTATTCCTTGCTGTGTTCACAGCTTCAGCATTACCTAGCACAAGTACAGCACATAAGAACCCAGAGGTAACACCTAAACATGATGTAAGACTCTTGAAAATGGTCGTAAGTAGTCTCACAGTACCTGGATGTGACAATGAAATATATAGGCAGTTATATTTTGCTGTCAGTGTGGGAGAACATTGTCTTATTCAAGGTTACTGTAAATGTTATACCGTATTTGTCATAGAGATGTATCACTATGGGAATGGTGCACTTTTAGAATCAAGCTGTGTAAAGATAGGTGATTCACTTCAGTAGGTAGACAGAGACCCTGCCAGATAATTTTCAAAATATTGTATTTTGTCAGATATTAAGGAAACGTTTTGCTGAAGAGCAACATTTAGTGTCTTTGTTATGACTTAGTGTTACAAGTGTTACAATGTTCTTTTTAGAGAAAGATGAGTCAGCTGATTAAAAAAGTCAGACAACTCAGCATGACAACCCAGTTCATAATTGGTGTGTTTGCCTCTGTTACATCTAAAAATAGGCCAACAATGCTTCTCATCTCGCAAGCTTCACTTATCACAAAACCAATAAGTAGAAGATGTCCTATTTAACAAATTAAGATCTGCAATACCTCTTGCAAGTAAGGTTTAAATGAGGTGCTATATTAGAAATTAAGATTATTAAAGGATTATTAGGACAATGGATTATTTCAATGAAACATTCTCAGCATCAGTATTATGATGTTGAGTTGATGAAGCAGTTTGATTGCGACCATTTCTAGAAACTCCTGATGTTCTGAATCCTGTTGAGATCTCAATAAGTACAGCCAAGCACCCCCCCTGTGCATTTGTTCCATTCTATTGCTTTCTCCAATAATCCCACTATCTATCTTCTTATTCCTCTGTCCTTTGCTCTCCACAGTGGGACGCTATCACAGAGATGGATGAGCTAAACCGACCCATCCACACCTTCCAGGTGTGCCATGTAATGGAACCCAACCAGAACAACTGGCTTCGTACCAACTGGATACCACGCCAGGCTGCACAGAAAATATACGTGGAGCTTCGCTTCACCCTCCGAGACTGCAACAGTATCCCCTGGGTCTCTGGCACCTGCAAAGAAACCTTTAACCTCCTCTACTATGAGACAGATGAACCACATGGTGCTAATGCTCATTTCCACCCCAACGACTACGCCAAAATCGATACTATTGCCGCCGATGAGAGTTTCACACAGACAGACCTGGGTGATCGTGTTCTGAGGCTTAACACTGAGGTGCGGGAAGTGGGACCAATAGCTCGTAAGGGTTTCTATCTGGCCTTCCAGGATGTGGGTGCCTGTATCGCCCTTGTGTCCGTGAGAGTTTATTACAAAAAGTGCCCTTCCACCCTGAGAAACCTAGCCGCTTTCCCAGACACAGTACCACGGGTGGATTCTTCGTCATTGGTGGAGGTCAGAGGGGCATGTGTTGAGAATGCTGAAGAACGTGACACACCAAAGCTGTACTGTGGAGCGGATGGTGATTGGCTGGTGCCGCTGGGCCGTTGTGTCTGCAGTATTGGCTATGAGGAGAGTGATGGTCTCTGTCTTGGTGAGTTTTATCAGTATATTCTGCTTCATTTTCTCTCTCTCTTCTTCCTTTGATTGACTGAGAAAAGCCCTATTCCTGACAGTAGGTGAAAGAAGATGAGAGAATTATGCAGTGATCCAATGATGCAAGTAGAACTCCTGTATGAAAAGGGGAAGGGTCAGTGCTGATAAAGACATCAGTAACTGACCTGGTTCAGGATTCAGCAGCCTGTGGCGAGGTTTTCTATACATGTGAAAGAGTAGTGCCACTGTGAGTCAGAGGCATCATTACATTCGCCTCATTATCATAACTGAGCATTTTCACAATTCTCCAAGTGCTTTAAAGACACTGTAATGTAACAAGCACTTGTTTTTGCCCTTTGTATCAATTAATGGTGAGATGGTGAAGTCCGAATAATTGTATTCATGAAATAACGCATAAATGCCACCACAACGTCATTAAAACCTTTGAATGTTCTGTAAGTCCTGTGTTGGGCTCTGTCGAGAATCATGGCAGAAGCAAAATGTTTTCAATCATAAATTATAATTGTGAATGCTGAGAGTACATTATTGTTTATATGCATTTTGCTTACTGTTCATGATGCAACAAAGAAAAGGCTTTCCAGAATACACTACTCATTTAGCCAGTCTATGAGCTGACAGGCTTGAGTGACCATATAAATTTCCCATCATTCTTTGTGGCAGCATGAGAATGATAAAATATATAAATCATCAGTTCCTGCATATAAGCAACCAGGTAATTCATTTTGCTTAATTGAGATATAGTAATGCTTATAATATCTTAAAATTAAACATTTTATTAAAATGTGTAGTTGTTAAAAATGTGAAATTGCCCAAACTTCTGATATTGTAAATACAAACTTATTTCAGGGAGGTATCTCAAACGTAACTATACCGGAAAGACCTGGAACTTCCAGGAGAGGTGACGCGTCTGAAAGCCAGTGGTCTGAAAGTAATTTTTTTTATTAAAACCACTGCACTTATCTTCACAAACACAGCAATTTGCTATAGAATAAGTATTTAAATTACAATTGAATATTTTATATATATATATAATATATATCATATGTAACTACATTTGCACTATGTAATTGATGTATGTAAATGTTATTAGTTTATCGACTCTCTCTGAAGGATTGCTTTAAGCTTATTTTAAAAAAAAAAAAAGGAAAGGAAAGGACGTGACGTGAGGCCAAGTATGGTGACCCATACCCGGAAATTGTGCTCTGCATTTAACCCATCCAAGTGCGCACACACACAGTAGT
>JAZGTJ010004703.1:0-18390 GCA_036877575.1 Botia almorhae
TATTGTATATTTTTCCCCTTGTTGTATATTTCTTATATTTCTTAAAGTTGTTAATTTTTCTTTCTTTCTGGTCAATATAACTGTCCGGCATTCACTGTGGACAGCAAAGTAAGAATTTCATTGCACAGGGAAACCTGTTTCCTCACTGTGCATATGACAATAAACGCTTTGAATCTGAATCTTTGAAACAATCAAAACGGAAGAACAATCCAAGGTCGAAACAGGCAGCAAACAATCACAAATGAGTAGAGCAATCCAGAAATAAGGCAGGCAGCAAACAATCGAAAAACGAGAACAGTCCAAGATCATACACCAGAATATAACATAGGAAAAATGCTCGGTAATGACGCACAAGGCAAATCAAGACTTCGCAATGAAGTGAGTTTGAGTCCAGTTTATATAGGGTGTGGTTTATGGGGATCAGGTGGCAAACAGGAAGTGATAAGACCCAGGTGGTATTGTGGGTAATGTAGTTCGGTGAAAGTCCGGGTTAGTATTCTGAGGACGCGGGGTGGCGCGGGGGAGGCAGTACTGGAACCTTAACAGTTGCTGATTTGTCAATGGTTTATTCCTGCTAAAGCATATTTATAGCATTTAATTCCATAGTGTCTTAATTCCATACAGTCCCCATTAAGCATTTGCATTTAAATATTAAGAAAAAAATATTTATTTTAATTTACCATATTAGGAAGAATCTAAAATATTTGCATATCCCGGTTTATTTTGTCAACATCTAGAAGTACACTGTGAGGTCATATTGATGACCTCACAGCTACAACAACAAGTCTCCAATTTTTTAGTTTTTGAGCACATTAGATAGAACAATTAAATGTGTTCTGAAAACCTATGACTTGGTTATACTAATGATGTTGCTTTTTGTGGTTGAGTTTGTGTTTTTATGTATTTTCTTCTCAGAATGAAGGATCTGGACAGTTGGGCACAGAGTGAAGTCCTCACCTTCCTGATGCGCTATCGTCCTCGCAGCGATGATGAGTTGTTTGACATCCTTAGCCTACTGGACAGTTTTCTCCAAAGTGCCCATGGACATGTCGCTGTTGCCACGCTCCGCCTCTTCCTTCATTTAGCCACCGCCCACCCAGTTGTGCAGACCGATGCCCTCCTGCACACAAGTGGCCCACTGCTGGCCACGTGTGGTTCTGCATCACGCGAACTTCGGTTTGCTGGACTATGTCATGTACAACAGGTCATGCAAAGTCAGCCGGGCCTTTTTGGCATACACTACAAACGCTTCTTTTGCAACTACTCAGAACCAAGTTACATTAAGTTTTGCAAGATGGAGATTCTGGTGGAGCTGGTGAACGACGAAAATGTGGTTTCGGTTTTAGAGGAGCTGAGGAGTTACTGCACGGACGTGTCACCTGAGCTGGCTCAGGCAGCCATTGCTGCTATAGGTACCTCACCTCACCAAATGCCCTCAGTGTGAGATAATACTAAAACAAATAAGACTTTAGCTTCCTGAAGAATTAGCTTCCTGTCATTTCAAGAATGTGAATATGAGTTAAATAGCCCACACCCCACAGGGAATTGAATAGGAATAACAGGATGTGGATGTTTCAAATTAAGTTCACCTGGTAATAGCATTCCGGACCTTTTTCCCCATTTTGGCCCATAATATATATATCTTTCTGTTTGTTACTTTTTCCTACCTATAAAACTTTCAAACTTTAAGACTCTTTAACCTTGTTGTAAAGGCTTTGTCAACCACTTATTTTGCCAATTTAATTTTACTTGATGAACTTTTGTCATTAGTTAATCTTTTCACATGGATTCTTTTTTAGTTAAAAAAGATGCCTCACATTCAAATTTAGATTTCAAATCTACATTCTGTTTGCTACCTTAATTTACATTTTATTCCAATTCAGGAATTTGAAAGGCACTTTCAATTCTATTCTAAATGACACACAATCCCTGTTTTCTTTGTCAAGAACATGCCTTGTGTCTCTATTACCATTTGTGTCTGTATTATATTGTATGTACACGTGACACCAATTTTTACCCCATTTGTGGAAAATACTTAGAGTTGACACTGTATATATTTTTACACAAATGATAAGCCATAGAAGTCAGAATTTATATATTTTTTTAATATTTTAAACACAAACAGACAAAATACAATTCCAAACTTACTGTGGTGAAACTACTATTACATTTTCACTATAAAATTGTGCTTATTAAGGTCGTATTGCACGGACATACAGTGAGAAATGTCTGGATATCCTGACTGGACTGCTGGCATTGAAACAAGAGCACATCACATCAGGTATGAGAAAACATAAAACAAACTAAACTTAACAGCGTTTACCTAGCTTGGCATTTTTGTTTGTATGCAATACTGTTAAGTTTCCTGTAGCTCAGTGGTTAGAGCATGGCGTTAACAATGCCAAGGTCATGGGTTCGATCCCAGGGATTGCACATACTCAATGTATAGTGATCAATGTGTAGTATAATGCAATGTAAGTCGCTTTGGATAAAAGCGTCTGCCAAATGCCTAAATGTAAATGTAAGTACATTATATATATATACATATATATATATATATACATATATATATATACATATATATATATATATATATATACTGGGGAGATTGTGTCTGATGTTTGCTTTCCACAAACCTTTTTAGCCAGCACCTTCTCCAGTCTGGATGAAACATTTGTTTGCTAAAACACATTATCAGTTTTGTTTTTGGCCAGGTTGTCTAATCCAGTACCTTCTGGCTTTCTGTTTAGCTGTTATACAGACGTTCAGGGATCTGGTGTGGTTTTGCCCTCAGAGTACAGCCGCTGTGTGTCAGACTGTTGAGGCCTGTGTCGGCTGTCCTCAGGATAGTGAGGTGATACCATTTATCTGCTGTTTTGTTTTGACCAACTACAATAACGCTGCTTCACACAGGTCATTCACAAGTTAGTAACGGAGGGGCTTAAGCTACAGGAGGGTCCAAAGTCTAAGGCATTAAAAATCAGGGATTCCCAATCTAATTTAAACCTGGAAGTAACAATGTTTTAGTATAAGTCATACAGTAAAAATAATAGTAAGGAGTATTAAGTTAGCTTCGCTTCAGGGCCTTATACAATTCGCCCTTTTTTGACTGGCTGTCTGTACATTATTCAGCCTGTTACTTTAAAAAGAAATTGATTAAAAAAAATTGATTTTACAGTTAATTTATTAGTTTACTTGTTGAGACTGTTGCAATTGACCAGTCATAGTCAAGTGTTTCAGAGAGCTGTGAAATACGAACTATGTACGATTTTTAGAAATGTACACAAATTTAGGACACTGGCTGTGGTAACTTTTTAAAGTCGAAAACAAACCAGATCAAAACTTGTTACTGTTTCTTTTAGGGGAAGCAGGCTTTATTATGGCTGCTGGGAGAACATGGTGAACAGATCAGTAGTGCCCCATATGTGCTGGAGGGCTACATAGATGGGCTGAAGACAGAACTCTCCTTAACAGTGAAGATGGAGCTGCTGACAGCTGCAGTAAAGATGTTCCTCTGCCGTCCTGCTGAGACTCAAGACATGCTGGGCCGCCTTTTACATTATTGCATTGGTATATGAAACATGTTTAATAATGCTGGCTGACAAAAGCAAAATAAAAAATAATCCCCTTAAATAAGTCCCTTGCTTATACTAATCACACAAACTTTCTTGACTCAGTGTATTGCAATACAGCTTTAAACAGTAAAAAGAAGTAGAGGAAAGGTTTTTAGAGAATCTTACATGTTAGTTAATAACGTAAAAATAATGTGAAATTAATTTTAGTAACAATAACATACAATTTCCTTTCTCACAATTCTCATTGTATTGCATAAAAATGTCATTTTTATTGTTGTAATGATGCATTTAATTTGTAAAGTACAATAAGAAAGAACACTTACAGTATTTTGTATCATGTTAGTAAAAACAACACAGATTTTATCTTTGTAGGCTGAATTTTTTATTATTTAAAATGTTATAATTTTTTCTAATTTGTGTGTTTATGTGATAGGACATAGCTAAAAAGCCACATGCTCTAGCTATTTCCTGTCCCTTTGACATTTCCTGTCAGGATACGATTCAGTTCTTTTATTTTTTCTTTTGGTCCATCTGCAGAGGAAGAAAGTGACATGTGTGTGCGTGACCGGGCTTTGATGTACTACAGACTTCTTCAGCATGGGGTTGAACAGACAAGGAAAGTGGTAACAGGACCCAAATCGGATCCATCCATGAGTGTTCTCACCGGTCACCAACGGGAGCCTGTTAGTCAATGGCTCTCAAACTTCAACACTCTTGGCCCGCTGTCGGCACGAGACTTATGCCTTCAGACTGCCCCAGAAGAGCCGTCAAACAATGCAGAGGACGAGCTGTTGCCAGGTGAAGCAGAGAATGAAACATTTATTCTATTATTTTTATTTTATTACTTTATTATAATTATAATACATAATTATGATTTCATTATTTAACTAAATTATTTTCATTATATATATAATGAATGATACTTAATTTTTCTCTCATTGACAGCAGGTAAAGATGTGGCCCCTCCCAGCCCAAATGTTGGCCAGGAGGAGCTGAGTCTATATCTGGGTCCTCCCCTATCCCATGAGACTTTTGAGAGAATGTGGCTGAACTTGGAAGTTCTCCAGAGGCAAATTCTGGGTTACTCTCGACCAAAAACAACACCTGATACTTTACAAGCTGCTTTACAGTTGGTAAAGATCCAGACTTTAGCCTTCACACCAGGGGACACTCTGCCTTGGAAGGCCTACCTTTACACAAGGGCCACTGGGACCCTGATCCTTGCTGAACTGTTGCAGGAGGACCCAAAGGCCCCCGACAGTGAAGGAAGATTGTCGTTATCTGTCAAACAGCAGCCCACCAATCAATATGCTATGGAAGGATTTGTTTCCATACTTAGTAGCGTGTTGCAGACTCTTAATGTTGACTGCTCATAATATCTGTAGATCAAACTCTAAAAATCAAATGTCTGAACATCTGCTTTTCTGCCTGAAACCACATGGGATAATGGCCCTTCATACACTGATTATGCTGATAATGTAGCTAAACCATCTCATAAAAATGGTATTATTTTTTTATTTTATTGTATTTTTATGCATGTGGTGTTAAAGAAAGTTGGAAGTTTTCTCTTGTCACACAGCTTGCAGAATCGTGCAATGTTTAATCTGTAGTGTGCTATTCACAGAAAAGACCAGCGTTACAAATGAGTAGCACAACATTGTAGATATTATAGTTAGGTTATCCACAATGGTTCTGTTCAGCTCTGCCTGTAATTTTCTTTGTCAAGCCCTACTGTACAGTGTTTAAAGTATGTACTTAAACTGATTTTTGTATCATTTATGATATTTAAAAAAGTGGATCATTCTATAAAACGTGCCTTTGAAACAAAACCTGTGCTAACAAATAAACATTTTCCCAGAGAAAATGCAAAATTACTTTTTACTTTGAATCACAAATATATTTCTTTAAATTTAACTTGAAATCTACCCTTTTTTAATCAAATGTTTTGCTAAATACGGTGTATTTTACAGAACATTCCCACATTTGACAATTTTAGGTAGCTTGAGACCACACCATGCAATTTATTTAGCACATTGTTAAAATTGTTGATATATTCTTTAGCTCAATGTATTATTAGTAGCATTAAACTCGTTGGATGTGGCATCTACCTGACACCTGTTTTCAGATCTTCTTAACGAAGAAATAGATTTATGAAGATTTGAACCTGATATTTCTGTGAAAAGTTATTTCGTCCAACCTTTGACTGGTTGTGTTTACATATAGGCTACACTTAAGTTTTCATCATTCCGCCTAAGAGTGTTTTAAGCGGGACCATTTTACCTCCATAAGCACATAAACTAAAGAGAACAAAGACGATGAGCGATAGAAGGACAATAGGAAATGTCACAGGCTTATGTAAAACCATACGGTGACTGTATCTGCTGTGGAGAATTTTTTTGGCAACAATTATGCAAACGCTTAAAACGTTCTGATGATATTCAAAATGCTGTCTAGGCAGGAGGCTCACTAGCTTTATTGTGTACCACTTGTTTATGTGTATTAGTCCACTCATTGCTCAAGTGTGGGTCCATGTTAAAATTTTAGTTCACGTTCACTATATTGTCTGTATCACAAGTGTGTTTCTTTTTAACAATATGCTAATGCATAAATAAAAAATACATAACTATATATGTAGCATGACCATGTGTAGAGTATGTTTATATTGTCACGGGTGAAGAATCACGCAACAAAGCAGGCTGTGAATAAAGACCCCGGAGAGCGGGTTTAATAGGTGAACAAACGTGCGGTGCGGGTGTGTGGGCGTGGCAGCCGGTGCGGCTGGTGGGGCTGGCGAACAGGGGTGCCGCTAAGGGGGGGAAAGTTAGGACAATTCTAAGGGCCCACGCCCTTTAGGGGCCCCCAGAGATCTGCTTTATTAGTAATAACACTACTAGGGGGACCCAACCTCATATTTTCTCATAGGGCCCAAAATTGCGAGCGGCGCCCCTGCTGGCGAACCTCCGTGCCCCGTGCGAACCTCCGTGTAATTCCGTGCCTTTTGTGTCCCTTCGTGCGGTGAGAGTGGGTGCCCGTGTGCACTCGCTCGTGCGGCGGATCGGTCACTCGCTGCTCTCTGCGTAAGGGAGGAGAAAAAACAGTCATTAGCTTTCGGCCCTCGCAACTTACTCCAGATCTCGCGAGGGCCGGAGCTGGAGGCGTTATATTGCCGCGTGGTGATGCGGTCCAGCTGTGGCCGGTCCGCCGGTGACGAGCTGGCGCAGCTGCGGCGCCTCGGTTGCCAGGGCGACGCTGATCAGCCCGGAGAGACTCGTCACAATATTGATAAATGTTTATATCTGTCCCACGAGGACATGTGGCATAATATTGCATTGACAGATCTTTTCTCAGTGTGTTCTAGCAACAGTTTAACAGTCCTCGCGTTTCCTGACGATCACACCTATAACCATGATATTGCTAATTCTATGCTCCATGAGTTACTTTTAACCATTTATGCATTTCTTTAAGAGGATGAAATTGACTTTTTGTTATATATACAGGGGATGGACAATGAAACTGAAACGCCTGGTTTTAGACCACAATAATTCATTAGTATGGTGTAGGGCCTCCTTTTGCGGCCAATACAGCATCAATTTGTCTTGGGAATGACAGATACAAGTTCTGCACAGTGGCCAGAGGGATTTTGTAGCCAAGTTATGTGCCTATATAGAAATTGTAGTTTCTTTTACTTGTTTTTGGGTCAAATTGACTTGATGATGAGCCGGTCATAAACAACATTTTAAAATGTAAAGCCAGCAGAGATATTAACATTTATGAACATGCCACACAGGTCAGGGGGTATGTTCTAAATACTAATGTTGAATGTATCAGCTAAATGATTCATAACAGGCATTTAACTATTTAAACATGAACGTGAATGATTGAACAATGCAGCTACTGATTAAAAACTGGAAAAATACTGGAGAAATAGAACTTACAACTACAGGTGGCACACGTCTAATATATTATGTGCTTTTAATATTTGTGGAACTTATGTCAATGCATCTGTGTCCTTCTGTGTTTGGTGACAGAAAAAAGTGGGGGATAAGATGCCATCTAAAAAACATTCGTCCGGTTAGCAGCTGGTCTCCTACATCTACATGCAGAGAATATAACCGGCAAACTTAAAGGTACCACCTGCACCCTGTGTTTGAAAGTACAAGACCATGTACTTTCAGACACAGAGCACAAGAACTACAGAGCATAAGTTTAGATCCTGACACCATAAACAAGAACCAAGACTAGACCAAAGATGACAGGATTCAAACCGCATGTTCTGACAAAACATAAACAACACATGGCACATAGAAGTCAGGATTCCAAACACATGGCAAACAGTGCCACCTTAGAGGAAAATTCAATACATAACTAAGAGTCAGGATAAGTCAGGTGAGCCCACAGATCTCCCCACTTGGTCCTATGCAGAATATGCTAGGCCAAGGATTTTTTCCCTTATCTAGTGGCTCTGTGTGAAATACACTGAGTAGTGGGGTCTAACTATTTTAATTATGTCTTACGTGCAAAAAACAAGGCCACTTGGGCGCCAGAGATATTGGAGGTGTTCAGGGGTGTTTTCTGTTTTTCCTAATTTGGTGTTTTCCTGTTTTAGCTACCGGACACACATGATAAAACAGCAACTTGGACAGACAGTGGTGCGCATTTCTTTCCATGCAACTGATGTGACAGTGTTACTGTTTTGCTGTGCAGTAACTCTTTAATAAACTTTTTTATTACACTTTCACTCCGCTCAACTTTGTCCTTTTTCCACCACAGCAGTCTGGTGCCAGACCCACCAAGCCAACGGCCACCAATGCCAAGGTCTCGCCTACGCTCCAGGACAATGGGTCTGGCTCTTAACCTATGATCTATGTCTCAGGCTTTCGTGCAAGAAACTCAGTCCTAGGTATGTGGGCCTTTTCAAAATTCCTCCTCACGTCAGAAAAAAGTCATGCTTCTGCCTCCTCTGTGCCACCAGAGATAACCATCGCCAGAATACTAATATTCTTCTGGACTCAATATTCCATAAGCCCTCATGCCTAGGACTGATTAATTCCGGTTGCACACCTGTTGCTCATTAAGCACTCTATTTAAGCTCACTTGCTTTGTCACTCTTTGCGAAGTCTTGTTTTGCCCTGACTAACATTTCTGAGCATTCTACATTTATCTTGGTTTGTACTGTTTCGATCCCTGGACTGTGTGTTTGCCTGTTTGTCTGTGTTTCGACGATTGCTTGTTTGACCACGCTAATAAACTGCTGCAGATGGATCCGCACGTCTCAGACCCTTCATTACAACGACACTTCATTCTAATGCAGTGACATGCATACATTAAGAAATGTATTTTGTTAATTAAATTCTGTGGCTGAATCTGCTTGTTTTAAATTCTGGTTGGCTAATTGATTTAATTTGCTTGATTTTCCAGTCAGTGGCCTGGATCTGGGACAAAGAGACATGGCCTGAAGAGCTTGAGAGCCATTATCTGCATTTCAATGTTTCCATTAAAGTTCTAGCAGGAGACCGTCAGCAGCCAAAGAGTAAGTTTATCTATTTATAACCATCAGTATATTGACGTTCTGCAAAAATGTAAAAATGTAAACTTAAAAATAGTTTTAAAATATCTAATGATGTAGTAATATAATGTAGCAATATATTTTTTAAGTGCATTAAAGTGGAGTGGTTGTGCAGGTGTGTCTAGGTGAGGTTTAACTTAATTCCATAAAAAGGTTTTTCTCAATTTAACTGAAAACATTTAAACTTTTAATCATCCTTTTCTGCCTGTTGCGCTCTGTATAGTTACTTTTGAACACAATGGGGCTGTGAAGATTCTTAACAAAAATGTAAACTTCCTGTGATGTCCCTGTGGTTTTGTACCCCAGAGTACAGTATGCATTGCATCTGTAAAGAGGCCATCCAAGCGATTTGCTGACAAATTCTCCGCCCAGCTGTCAAAGGGTCAGACCTCCTGACCGCGAGGCTTTTCATTCCAAGCAGAACATGGACTATGCCTTTTTGCTTAATTTCAGCAGTAACTTTTCCCAGTTCTGTATTATGTTGGAAGAGTGATCTGTTCCAAGAACTTACTCTCAAGTTTACGCAACCATGTTCTTTCAATGCAGACTTCAAAATGGGTTACGCTGGAATTCTCCAAGTTGGGCTACATAGGAAAGCTCTATATGTCCCATGACCTACCAGTCTTGGCTCATTTTCTGTTTAATTTTTACTGTTTTTAATTGTCACACTTCCGCACCTTGTTGATGCAGGATAAAGTTGGTTACATACGTAACCAAGACTTTCCCTTTCAGTCAGTCACGTTTGACTTTATGTCAACGAACTGACGTATGGGGTCCCTGTGGAAAATGCCACAAGCCAACCCATGTTACGGGCTAGAAATGCAAATACGGCCAGGCGAGGCGTGCTTCGGTAATGACAGCTTCCCTGCTTCTGTAACCTACCCAGTTCCCTGTGTAGGCAAACTGTCGCAGTCCAGCCGGGTGCAGAGCCTGGACGCGGAGAGGTCATGGCGATTGTTCCTGTCCCCCCAGGAAAGAGCACCTCAGTGCACAGGTCTCCTGCCTCTCTTGGTATATGGATACGAGAAACACTGGGGAAAACGCCTGTTCAAGGGAAAGGGCACTGTGAAGACACACCCTGCTAAAAGGAGGTAATGTGTGGAAATGAGGTATAGACTGACAAGGCAGTACTACTCATGTGAAATGTCTCTGTGCAGGTTCTACCTACTGCGATGGCTCACTGTCCACAGAGACTGGCAACAGTACAGCATCAAAGGAAAGACACAGGTTCACAGATAGGGAAACAGTATCGTGGAGTATGCACACGTGGGATTACCAAATGGGAATCACTACATGGGGCACCTAGGCCAGCACAAGGGCTGACTGTGGCATACTTATGAGTACTGTGCCTGGTGTGAGGCTCCCCCATTGAACCTGCTCGCCGACTGGTGCTGGAGGAATCACAACGTAGGGTTCACCATTGGGAAACCCCTGCGAAGGAGTACGAATACCTATTTCCCCCTATCAGAGGGGGGAGGCAATGCAAGCGAAGAGCACATCCTCCCGCCCACTACCTTGTGGGCCCCAACACACAGGAGGATATGGTCGAGAGAGGGTGAGAGACATGCCCAAAGAAGTGCCAGGGCCAGGCTCGAGCCAAAGAGGAGGCTGAGCTACTAGCCCTGACAGGGAGGCGGGATTGGGCAGCATCCAGTTGAGCCCGGAACAGGAGGAACTGCTCTTTTATTGTGAATGGGGTACCGCCAGGCAATGGCCTGATGGCGGAACACCAAGATTCTCCACCCGGCCCTCCTCTGGGGGAAGGAGTGGTGCGTGCACCATCTCCTGCTAAAGAACAGTCTATTTGCGCCAAAGGTGATAACAGGTCCCACGGAGGGTGCACCGCCACTACCTGACAGTTCTAATCCTTACGCTGCAGAGGACTGGGAGTCCCACAGGAAATGACTTGGCAGGGAGTCTCCACAGCGACCTCAAGGTCTTCCAGAGCGCTAACCATCTCTGCTGCTTTCAAGCGCATAGCCTGTGCAACAGAATGGGTAGCAGCAGAGGGAGCTCAATCTCTCAGGAGAAAGAGAGCCGTGACCGCAGCTTTGAGATGGGCATGCTCTCATAATGAGATCACAACCCAACCATGAACACTGCAACTGCATGCTGCTTGCTCAGGCATGTGATGCAGTAAGCATGGTCAACAGACAAGGTCAGGAAGTGAACACATCCAGGAACATATGGATGGAAAAGCGTCTTTAAAAAGACGAATGAAAAGACATCTTTAAAAAGACAACATCATCTGTAAAAGCTCATTAGAAAGGAAATAAGCTCTTTTAGATCCAGGTCTGCCGAAGCACCAAGGGAAACCGCCACGGATGTGAGTGAGATCCGCTGATTGCGCCGTCACCTGCAGCAGATGCTGGAAATCTCCAAAGGTGATAGTTAGATTAATGCGAGTAGCGCACACTCGGCTCCAAAGCTACTGAATGAAAGCAAGCTGCAGCCGGCTTTATATACCCGTTTCCGGGTAGGCATGACTCGGCTGCAACTCCTTTGCCCAATGCTCATTGTCTCTTTCCTCTCGGGCCAATGTTCATTGGCGTGTTTTTTTCTATTCAAAGGTGATGGGCTCTCAAGCAAGACCCCATACGTTAGTTCATTGACGTAACGTCGAATGTGACTGACTGAAAGGGAACACTGGGTTCACTTCAACAAGGACAGTTTGATAAGTCTGTTATTGAGAAACTTGTAAACTTGCCCTTTTCGTGTACGAATCCGAATCAGAGTGAGTCATCATCAACTACTTTCAGATCTGGACAAAGCCGACAAAACTTAGAACACCAACAGAACCCGTGGTGCAACAATTTTTTTTAAAAGGCACTGATAAATGCCTTGCCATGACACAAAAAGATCTGAGTCTTTAAATTAGGCAAACACTTGTGTCATTCTAAACCTCTGTATTTTGAAGTACAATATTAACCAAACAACAGTGGCACCCATCGTCTTCCATTGTATGGTCATTGTATATCACTAAGACATTTCTCAAAATAACTTCTTTGGTGTTCCCCAAAAGAGAAAAGTCATACATGTTTGAAATGACATGGGTGAGTACATTATGGAAAAATGTATATTTTTGGGTGAACTACCCTTTTAGGTTACAGGAACTCTTTCAAAAACGTGTGGTTTGGTGAGGCACATTACATATTTGAGTAGTTGGAACTATTTGAGTAGCAAAAACAGGAAGTTGGTAAATTTATTATTACTTACATTTTGCACTTTTATAATTATAGCACTAAATTAGCATTAAATTGACAGCCCTGGTGCATAATGCACATGCTCAAAATTGTGTATTGGAAAAAAACTACTTGTTAAGAAATGAATCTAAAGACAACGTCATTCAGAAATGCAAATCCTTAAAAAGGAAGACAATTGTAAAGAACATGCCTCCCTCTAGGGGTAAGAACTTTAAAGCACAATTGTGCTTTGTGTAGAATTGTAAAACAGAGACAGTACTAGTTTACAAGTACAACGCATACTTTGTCTTCTATTCTTTCCCTTTTTGAATGAATTTAGTTAAGATCAAAAGTTAATTTACTGACTAATTTTGCCTGACCAGTATTGTGTATTGTTAGACTGGTTATCCACAGTCTTACAATATGTAAGGTTAACTGTAATTGTAAGTGATTGCAATTGTACTTGTAATTTTTTACCAGTTATAGTTTTATTATTTTTTAATCATGATTTTATTCTACAATTGTTTACTTAAGTTATTGTCCATTCAGGAGACATGTTTTAACAAACCAATTGCACTAATATGCAGTATGTAATAATGCACATGCAGCCTGCAGGATCTCATTTTAACTTTCCAGCACAAAAATTAATCCCACCCAAAGTTTTTAACAGTTTTCTCATCTTTGTGTTTACATTACTGTTGTGCTCTTTGGCTGGTTGCCCTCAGCTGTTCTTCAAAGGGTTTGGCTGAGGAGACACTTGTCATAAAAAAACAGGCATGGGTCAAATATCATTGTGACCTAGTTTTTCTCAAGCAACCAGCGCGTATCATGTTGCCCTCTAGGAATAACTGTCATGTCTCCAGTTCAACGTGACTGGGCCGACTTGTTGGTAAGTTACAGTGAATGTAAGTGATTACACAAGCATACATTGTCTTCATGACATTCTCTGTACGCCACAGAGGGTCTTTCACTTATAAAGGTCTCAGGTCACATCCAAATTATATAAACAATCCTAACCCCGACCCTATGGTTATAGCTGACAGTAAACTAAACAGACAGAAATGGTTCAGCTATAATTACCTGCAGTCAAGAGCTAGACCTACATCTCACCCTGCTCTTCACAAAAACTTGAGGCTTTATTCCAACATATTGCATTTCTGAATTGACCTCAACAATTGAACTGAGAACTAATCTTATAAGTTGTTTACATTTTGATTATATTTTTTAACTTGGTGGTGTATTTGAAGTTGGTTGTCTAAATTGTTTGGCAGAGAATTGTACTTTATGGATGGATGAATGAGACCGATTTATAACTTGTTAATTTTGTTCTAATGTGTTTATTTTGTTAAACTTGCAACAATAAATGGTTAAATTAGAAGTAAATAGTTTTTTATATTCTGTTGGAACTGCAGACCTAGCAGTAGGGTTAGAGACCCCTATAAAAATGTTGAGTAAAAAATGTACATCCTCTTGTAACATAAATTAAATGGTTTTAAATCTAATTATTATTTAATTTGATTTAACAACCCTGATTACATTAGATTCCACCAATGAAAGTGAAGATTTCTTTTTTTTTTGGTAAAAATAGTTATCTCCACAATATTTGCACAATTGAACTTTTTGCAGTGTGCAAATAATATTACTTTCAAAATTACTAAGTTTGCCATCACTTCCTTGTATAGTTTCTTAAACTCAATTAAAATGTCATTTACTGACATTTAACCCTTTGTTTTGACAAAAGGAAAACACACAAGGTGCCTGTGATTGATCCCAGTCAGAACACATTGCAGTTGTGGGGTCTGTTGAAATAGTATTTAGCATATTATACCCAAACAAAAGTAATATTTTTAAAAAATGCTTTTAAATGTTGTTAGTTTAAAATAGTTTGTATTCTAATAAAAACTGTATGTCACACAGTATTACCTTGATGTTTAATATTTTGTTTGTCTTTTCTCATCTGAGGTATTAAAAGCTATTGAGCCATCACTTAATATAGCAGTATGAATACGTATAATCACAAGCTGTTAAAAAACAATTAAATATAAAGTACAAGTTTTATTTGTATTTCATATGTAAGTACACTTTAATATGAACCCAAAGGTGTGACCAATAATTCATTATCTATATGTACATAATATTTTATATGTACATAAACAAAATTCATAAATCTATATCAATAGTTATATTAGTCTATATTTCTCCGTTAAAAACCCATAGGTCAAAAGTTAAAATGGTTTTATCCAGTGACGTATTAGCCATAAACTCATATAATCATTTTAAATGCATATTTTCTTGAACACAATTATATTTATAATAGTAATTTTTCTTAACTTTAAGGCTATATAGTGCTTTACAGATTCTAAAGTTACTGTACATTTGAAGAGTTAAAATGTTTCTACACATTTTAGGATCTGAATAATTATTATTCATTATAAGCATCATAAAATGCTCCTTTATGACTTAATATGTTAATTGAAGTTATGATAAAGTGCTGTTTGTAAGGGTGAGATGTACACCAGTGTCGTTGCCATAGCGGCAGTTTGGAAGCATGCTGTGGCAGGCACATGTTCCAGTGGCCGAGAGCGAAGCATTAGTGGGGATTAGACATGGAAAATATTGTCCAGGTGGACAGCGGCACACGTGAAACATGCTTGCTGTTTCTGTACAGCCATGATTACTCCATTTCTCAGAACTTGCAAAAAGAAGGTAGAAGATTACTTGTGATAGTGGATTTCAACAGGCAGGAAGCTGATCAATTTAAATTAGATGGTAAACAGACACATGCAAATCTCAGAAAATATTTTGCATGAAATAGGTGGGAAGTTTAACAAACAAATAGAAAAAGTGAAATTTTGCAGGTGCCCCTTTCAGGAGGTTTTTCATCTAATGACTTTTAAAGTGTAATCTAATGTAGTCAGGTTGATTCAGTAAACTAAATCTTGTTTTTAGATTAGATGTTACCTATTTTTTAGGTTGCCTGACAGAATATTTCTATTTTCTGTGTTTCTGTGTACTGTGTACTGTGTACTACATAAAAAAAGCTCGAAAGAGAGAGAATCCAATGTGGTGTTTAAATTATTTTGTCATACTTAATGTTGTAATTTTATTATTATTACATTTTTACTATGTTTGCATACATTTTTAAATAGTTCCTGCATAGCTACGATTAACAGCTAATTATTATTAATACACATATCATATATACAAATATAATTATTAGAAATACACAGAAAACCACAGACAGGCAGATAATACAGTTTTACACCTAAATATGTAGAAATAAATTTTGTGTGGAAGGTGGAAATTCATTGGTAATGTAACATTAACAATAATACACAATTGTAAAAAAAATTATAATTCATAATTCTTTTTACAATTATGCCATGCATGGCCATTTGCCTGGCTGATCATTAGAAATTGTAATCACAAAGCTTTGATGATACATAACAGATTATGGTAGTGATATGCCATGATATAGAATTTAATGCAATTATTTCTAGTAAGATATAATTATTATTAAATGCAAATTCATATCTGTAAATAAAGGGCTCGAAAGAAAAATATTTAAACTAAGAACATCATCAAAAATAAATGCAGCAAGTTTTGGCTTGATTTTTGTTTACAGGCATTTACTTAAAATTATAAATAGCGATGCATAATTAGCAATTCCACTGTACACTTTGTGTTACATAAAGAGATGTTGGAAGCGGGCTGCATGTGGGCCATTTGCCTGGGTGTCACGTTGATAGTGATACTGTTGATTTTCAGGATCAGCCGAAGACCCTCCCTCCCTTCCAAGCAAGATAAGAGGAACGCAGAACATTTTGTATTAGTGAGAGTCCAAAAGCAAACAGGGACCTTTGACAAAACTCAAAATTTGGTAAAAGGATTATTTTTACACTTGTATGATAGATTTTACTAGCATTCGTCAGAACACACTAGATATGTGTAAATTAATACAATGTTTACTTCAGCAATACTAATAACTACAGTAACATTTTATGTTGCTTTTGGAGTTTGGATAGGTGCCATCTGAAAATGAGGATGTTATTTTGTGGTCTGCTTATTCTGCTGGTCCCATATGCCCTCATGGCCTGCACCCTGGAAAACTACACACTGTATGTAGATCGACACGAGTGCGGTCACTGCATGGCTATTAACACAACTATATGCAGTGGAATGTGCTTCACACAGGTAAGAACCCCAAATTTTTCTCTCTCATGATTGTCAACATTCTCTAACCTGTTATTTCTGTGTAAAATTGTGTGTTAATCTTTACATGCCCTCATACATATGTATTGGGTTAAAAGCTTGAATTACTGACACCCAGAGGGGGCTGTTTAACACTTATTTTTCTAACTCTTATTGAGTTTGAAGTTTAAAGCCTGGTTTCTGAATGTAATGTTGTGTACATTTAAAATGCTGATAAATGTATAGATAGGAAACTACAGCCACATATTAATTAATGCCAAAGATAAACAGGTGTCATTTTCTGTCTAAGAAAAACAGCCATCAAAAAAATGTTTCTTCTAAAACCTTTTTGACAATAAAATGGTCATTTATAAAGAAAGATCTATGTCAAAAGGGTTCACCACTTCAGTTCAATATATAATTCACAAAAAATAAAATAATGTTTTTTAAAAATAATTAATCATACACTATCTTCTAAAATAAAAAAATCACATTAGCAAGTTGTTGTGCACAATTTCATGTACGTGAACAATGTGTATGAATGTTTAGGTGTGTGTGTTTGCATGTAAGCAGAAGCAAGAGAAAAAGCTTGAAAGTATGATAAAGAGAAACAAGAGAATATTTGTTTGTAGATACCATTTTATAGTTACAACAAATGCTGCACAGAGTGCATAAATAATAAACCAACAATAATAAACTTTCAATGCCATTAAACATAGACTCTACTTTTTCATATTTTTATTTCTGTTCTCCATGTTGCTTGTGATTCCAGATGTCAGAAAACTACAAATAATGTCTGCGCAAAATAGTAATCAGTCACACACGAGCCTAAATATTAAAAACAATAAAAAACATAATACCATAAAGCAGTATATGTATTTAAATTCAAAGGTTTTTACAAAGCAGTTTTTGGCAATTATTTTTGCATGAGAAAATATGATGAGTAGTTTTTACATTCTTAGTTTTTATTGTCTTGGATTTTAATAAATATATTATTTATTATTTATATTATTACCTATTTTGTTATATTGTTTTATTGATTTTACAATAATCAATGTCATACTACTGTATTTGAGCTTCATATGTACATGCATCAAACAAAAACAATAAATGCAAAATCCACCATTTTTTATTTTTCATATTTATTTAGTACCTTGAAATTTTGTCAACAGGGTGAAAAGGTGTGGAAATGTTTATTTTCCTGTCATACCTCTTTCTGTTTGTGACAGGATACAAACCTGCCAGGATTTGTGGGCAAGCGTTTCCTGATTCAGAAGGGATGTATGCACCGGTCTCTGGTCTATCACACTGCTAACATGCCCGGCTGTCCTCTTCACATTGATCCAGTCTTCTTTTATCCAGTGGCCCATCGATGCCGCTGCATGAAATGCAACACGGCCAAAACTGAGTGTGTGTACAAGCCTAAACAAATTCCCAATAAATGCGCCGAAAACCTGCGTGAAGTTTAAAATGCAAGAATAAAGGATATCTCTTTTACATCTTTTATCTCTTTTAAAGGATATCTCTATAACATTCTATTCAGATTAACCTTTTTGTATTTTTCTTTAATAATCTATTAGAAATAAGATATAAATTCAGGTAAAGAAAGAGTGAACAAAGGCTAATGGGTTTATAAAAGTAATAAATTCATGATATATGATATATTATACACAAGTATATGATTTATGATAATTATTTACATTAAAGTGATCAAAAATATGTCTCCATGAATGTCTCAGTTTTGCTGGTGAGAAAGTTTTGTTGTAGTTTTCTGATTCTTTTGTCTGTACCTGTTTTGTTGTTGAAACTAAAAAATAAAACTGGGTTTAACATTGCTGAATTGTGCAAATTGCATGCAATTTTTTGTTTGCAAAAT
>JAZGTJ010004703.1:18442-29855 GCA_036877575.1 Botia almorhae
ACACACATGCCAATACACAAATATCAAGTTCAGGTAATCTTTAACATGGAGTTTTCCAGTTAAAAGGAACAGGTCATATAATTCTGCTGTCTGTGAAATGGGATACTGAATGATCAGAATTGTATTGCCATTTTATCTGTGATTGTTACTAGAAAAAAACTCCCTATTTTATAGACAGACCAGAAGACACATCTCCACAATAAAAATAATGTGTTTTAGACCAAATGTTCAGCCTAACCTGTAGGTCTTCACTGTTCCTCAATCTGTGTGATGACAAGCAGAAACATCCTAGAATGTTTAGAATCCATTATGTAATATATTTAGTTATGTTTTCATATGTACAGTATATCTTACAGCACAGTAAAAATGACAACACTGTATACAGAAACATATTATAGAATGTGTACCGATACAACAATAGATAATATTTACAAAATCAGAAAATAAAAAAAGCATGTTGCCAAAGAATTATGAAAATTGCATAAACATGTATGAATTGTGTGATTAAATAACAAAATCACTTCTGAGAAATGATTTTCATTTATCAGTCTTGTCCACAGAATAGCAGAACAGATCACACAAGATCTAAACAAAGCAAAACAAAATGCATTAACAAAACAACTTTATTATAAAACACTAATAAAAATGCAACATTTAATTGACCCACATTTAACAGACATCTTTCTAATGACATTTTTATTGTTTTTTTGTTAGTGTTGTAGTTTGTGATGCACTAATCGATTTTTACCAGAGAATTTTACTGTCTATGCTGTTATTAGCAATGCCACTCTTTCTGTTCAAGACAGATTGGGACTGTTTTTTATTGAAATTATAAAATATGTCTTTAATTAACTGATTTTAAAAATTTGTTAAATATTCTTCATAGTAATATAAGAACTATTACCTGTATTGTAAGTGAGCAAGACCTACTCATAGCCATCAAAGATGACCATGCAAAACAAGCCTCCCAACCCGAAAGTTTTGTAATGTTGTGTAAAATATGTTAATACAAATATGATCCAAAGAAGCTAATTCGTGCATTGATTCATTGTCTGGCATTTTACAGGTTAGAAATGCACACATTGAAAAGAAGGATGCTGCAGAACAAACTAATTCCTGTTAGGTAAGAATGAGATATGTTTTATAGGCATACTACTTTAACTGGCTGTCCTTTTTTAAATCCTGTTTTAAAATGTTGTTATATTCATTTTGTTATTTCATCATTAATTTATTTAATATTAAATTCAGTTACCATTACAGTTCAGTTTAAATAAAATATTTTATTTCAAGTAAAGTTTGTAAACATGTCAAAATGAAGTTTAAATGAATGATTAATGAAATATCTGCCATCCATTGTTTTTTAAGTGTACTTAAATGTAATTTGTAATTGTATAAATGTCAGTTTTCACAGACATGATCATTTATTTAAACACAGTAGTGGATCAGTATGTCGATGTAAAATTACAGTATTAGAAGAATTCGTAAAGCATTCTTAAAGCATTCAAAGTAAAGTAAATTCGTTTAAAGTATATATCTTCTTTAAAAAAACATTGTTTACATGATTAATGTTACTACATTACAAATGTTGTTTACTTGCACAACATGCTGCATCAAGTGTTTCTTTAAAGAAATAAATAGAAACATCTGCTGTTTGTACATTATATGTGTTATGTAATACATTTGTACTATGTATGAAAGATTGTATTTTACAAAATACAAAATAGTTTCTACAACACAAACCTAAAGTACACATCATGGATTTCACATAATATTTTTTCTTCTTGTTCTGATTAAACACAAGCACTGTGTGAAAACACTTCTATTCATTTATGTCTTATTTTTGTAATTTTGTAAAGGTAAATTCTTATTGTTTAACTAACCAAACTTTAGTTAAGAGTTAAGAGGACCATGTGATTGAATCTGGGCTCCATCTCTCAAAAGCATTTTATAGTAAACATCGTAAGTGGGTATATCATAGCACCAATTGGCACCAATGGTCTCTATGACCAACTTTAAGCTTTTAAGAAATGCCCTTTTTAATCCTGCTCACTGAGCAGTAAATGAGCAGAAAGTGAGCATATGAAGCCTTGGAACGTCAATGTAAATTAGATTCAATCCAGGTTTTAACTTAAAACTGATTTCAATATTGTTTGGTTTTGTCACTATGGTTGGTGTTCCCATTCAGATACCTCTAGTATCTATACAATATCTATACAATAGTTTGCCAATATAAAAACATTGCAGGGAGAACAGAAAGAGATTGTAGTTCATTACATCCCATAGGGTTCAATATAATTAACATGTTCCCAGTCCTAACCACAGTGTTAATTTATCTCCACTATACCCACATTAGTATCTCTTCAAACAGTGAAAGGTCTCCTTCCAAAAGCACAGGAAATAACTCAATGCATTAAGCTGAGCACAAAGCATGCTGGGAGCCCAATCTCCCAATAATTTTGTTGTAAATTTACAGTGCCTTGCTAAAGTATTCATATCGCTTGAACTTTTCATTTACATTCACCTTACGACCACAAACTTAAATGTATTTTATTGAGATTTTATATGATAGACCAACACAAAGTAGCACATAATTTTGAAGTGGAATGTAAATGATATACGATTTTCAAAATTTTAAGCAAATAAAAATCTGAAAAGTGTGGCATGCATTTGTATTCAGCCCCCTGTACTACAATACCCCTAAATAAAATCCAGTGCAATCAATTGCCTTCAGAAGTCACCTAATTAGTTAATAGAGTCCACCTGTGTGTAATTTAGTCTCAGTATAAATACACCTGTTCTGTGAAGGCGTCAGTGGTTTGTTAGAGAACACTAGTGAACAAACCGCATCATGAAAACCAAGGAACTCATCAGACAGGTCAGGGATAAAGTTGTGGAGAAGTTTGAAGCAGGGTTAGGTTATAAAAAATATTCTAAGTTTGAACATCTCAAGGAGCACTGTTCAATCCATCATCCAAAAACGGAACAAGTATACCACAACTGCAAACCTACCAGGTTTGCATACCAAAAGACATGGCCATCCACCTAATCTGACAGACCAAGCAAGGAAAGCACTGATCAGAGAAGCAGCCGAGAGGCCCATGTTCACTCTGGAGAAGCTGCAGAAATCCACAGCTCAGCATAAGTCGTGTACTCCACAGATCTGGCTTTTTATGGAGGAGTGACAAGAAGAAAGCCATTGTTGAAAGAAAGACATAAGAAGTCCCGTTTGCAGTTTGCCACAAGCCATGTAGGGGACACAGCAAACATGTGGAAGAAGATGCTCTGGTCACAGGAGACCAAAGTTGAACTTTTTGGCCTAAATGCAAAGCGTTATGTGTGGCGGAAAAATAACACTGCTCATCACCCTGAACACACCATCCCCACTGTGAAACATGGGGGTGGCAGCATCATGCTGTGGGGATGCTTTTCTTCAGCAGTGACAGGGAAGCTGGTCAGAGTTGATGGAAAGATTGATGGAGCTAAATACAGGGTAATCCTGGAAGAAAACCTGTTGGAGGCTGCAAAAAACTTGAGACTGGGAAGGAGATTTACCTTCCAGCAAGACAATGACCCTAAACATACAGCCAGAGCTACAATGGAATGGTTTGGATCAAATAATATTTATGTTACAATGGCCCAGTTAAAGTCCAGACCTAAATACCATTAAGCATCTGTGGCAAGACTTGAAAATTGCTGTTCACAGACGCTCCCCATCCAATCTGGCTGAGCTTGAACTATTTTGCAAAGAAGAATGGGCAAAAATGTCCGTCCCTAGATGTGCAAAGCTGGTAGAGACATTTTATTACATAAAATCTCAATAAAACATTTAAGTTTGTGGTTGTAATGGGACAAAATGTGGAAAAGTTCAAGGGGTAAGAATACTTTTGCAAAGCACTGTACCTTAACTCATTAAAATAAATAGGTAAGTTCACTCATTGTTATTTTTAAGAGGCTTGTATTTATTTTGAGGAGTTAATTCTTGTTAGGTTTTATATACTCATTCAACATACAGGGACAATCTCTCTATGCTAGGTAAAGTACTATATACAGTTAAATGGTCTGTCAGGTATTACTGAAATTATTCAAATAAGACCTGTTTTTTTTATTGAGCGAACTACACTGATTTCACTGAATATAGTGGTAACAGCAATTAAGCTAATTCTAACCCATACATTTAGTTTTGTTAGTGCAAACAAATGTTTTCAATAGTTAATTAATGTTCTTGACTTAGATAAAATCCATTTATTTAGATGTTAATACATGAAGCACATTTTAGGTTAACATTTCAGTGTAGAAAGGTAGAAAGGCCTTTTGTATCTTTATCAAGGGCACAATGGTCATTGTTTCTGGAAGCCTGGGGCAATTGCAACACAATTTTTTAAACAAACACTTCTAGGAAAATTATTGGTAAAATGCTTTCTCTGCACTGCATTAAAAATGTGTGAAATTTAAATGTCTTTAAATTTCAAATTTAATTTGATCTTTTGTTAATAGTTAAAAGGTAACATGAAGATAACATGAATAGCAGATACATACAATTTTGCTAGTAGTTATTGTACAAGATGTTCTGACACTAGTTATTGAATTATAATTTGTAAAAGTGTAATAAGAATTATTTAGTTATGTTAACCAAAGACTGAAGACCAAGGTGAAAATATTTTGCTGAAAGATTCAGTGACAGTAAAAAGAACTAATTTAGTGAAAATTTCATATTCAACTTTAAATTGTAATACATATTATTTCTGACAGCATATAAAAATAAAAATTATTAATTAATAGCAAAAAGTATTAACAAAACATTTCAAATGTTATAATTATCCATAATTATAATTTTAACATTTGTACATCTCATGTTAAATTTAATTTCATAATGTAACAGCGTTACACTATCACTAACAAAGGAAAACTTCACTTTTGTTCTTTATTATTACTTAGTTTTACGAATTAAGCAAATGATGTAACAACAGTGACAACTTTTTGTAAAAAATTAAATATCTAAAAAAACCACCACTGATCAGACTAAAATCCATACATTACACCATTTTATAATTTCTTTATCAACAAAAATATTTTTATAGAAACATTAAACAATATGGTATAAGTAAATTAAAAAAAATATTTAATAAAATTGTAAAAAAAAATATATATATTTTTTTTAATTAATATTTTATTTTATAAAAGATTTAATGTAATGATATCTTGAGACATCTTTTAATTGACCCACTACACTGATAAATACACAAAACAATACACTAATTTAATTTCAATTTTCAGAGATGCTGTACTATTAAAGTGTCTGTTTATTTTTTTAGGTCGTCAAACCAGTACAACATTTTTGGACTGATAGAGGCCCACATATAAGTACAGTACACTCAAAACATTGTGGTTCATATGGTAAAATCTAAACAATTTTAAAATTCCTGAATCAACCTAAATATGTTACACCAACAGATTAGATCAGTTAGAAATTGCTTTTTATGATAACAATTGCAGGTTGTCGCTTTTTAAAGTGTAATGGAGTGTCTGGACCTGAAAGGTGGGTGTTCAAAAAACACCCTCTGAAATGAAGCCATTCAGAATTAAGACAGAAAAACAACAACACATTTGAGAAAATGTGACATGACTTTTGATTTAGTCAAGATTTTTCATTTTTCATTAGTCTGAATTCACTCAAATATACCTGATTTGCCCTAAAGCTTTTAACTCTGTATTTACAGTACATGTGTGCAGAAGAGTGCATGTGTTTCAGTGCATGCTTGCTGTAAGAAGATCCTCCACTTCTGATTGGCTGTGCGGTGTCAGTCTTTGCTACAGTGACAGATTAAAAGACTGTGTTGCCTGAGGCTACAGGGAGGGGTAAGTGTATATAAACCCACTCCACTCCTTTGCTCAGTGACTGCACCTCTGTCTACCTCAGTCCTGTAGACCAAACTACCAACTACTCACCATGACTCAACAACCAATCAGGTATGAAACTAACACCCCTGTCGAATGTATTGTTCAGTATAAACCCTTTGAATGCTGAATTGTAATGAGTCTAGATAAATGTGCTATGGAGGGTTTTATACACATGCACAGTTTGTGTATGAGTATAATAATGTAACAGCAAGTGTGGCAAAGTTTCCCTTTATTGTTGTGTCTTTAATAATTCAACATTTAATATTGTGCACATATTCTTTTAATTCTTGAGACATTTGCATTTCAAGACATTTGACTGTTTAAAGTGGGTCCTGTTTTTTATTTTTTAAATCAGAAGATTTACTTTACCTCATGCTTCTTCTAGCCTCCCTGCTAAGCTCATCAATGGCGGAGTTGCTGGGCTGGTGGGCGTTACCTGTGTGTTTCCCATAGATCTGGCCAAGACAAGGCTCCAGAACCAAAGAGGAAACCAACGGGTCTACAGAAACATGTACATTTCGATTCCACATATATAATTTCTAGTTTGTTCAAATTTTGTGTTTTTGGTTCTTTTCTAAGTGAACACAAACTTGACTTTTACTTTAAATCCTACACTCAATCCTCACAAGTCCTACACAAACAAACCTTATACAAAAAGGCATGACAAAGCAGGTTCTTTGAAAGTTCTAAGTAAGTGAGATAATTACCTGTCATGGAACAATGCCAGAAATCTAGTTTGCCTTTCCCTGAATGCAACGAATGAATGAAAGGCAGAGAGCTCATTCAGTCTCTTTTTAGTAAGCATGGGTACATTCATTCCAAAGAACAATAATATATTCTTGTTTTTATTTATTAGGATGGATTGTCTGATCAAGACTGTTCATTCTGAGGGATACTTTGGAATATACAGAGGTAAGCAGTTTAAGTAGATAACACTTTTGGAGTATAAGAAAATTAGCCCTTATCTCTTACTGTATCATTGACCTACAAATCGGGCATTTCAAGTCCCTGAGGAAATTTGACTTCATAAAGTGACATGCCTTGCCTGATGGCATTAGTGACATATATCAGGCATTTATCAAAAGTGAGAGTCGTGGGTGTTGGTTTTGGAACCATGCGGTTACTTTTTATTATCTGGTATGTGGGAAAATTTGACTCCTACATTTATAAAATGTTAATTTATTGTAGTGATTCAATGTTGGAAGCAATAAGAGGACCAAAACATACGTTTTCCCCAGAACAAAAAAAATAGAATTTGTTTTGTAGTGGTAATCATAATATTTCTAAAAATGAATCAATCTGTTACTTTTATAAAGGTGCAGCAGTCAACCTGACACTGGTGACGCCCGAGAAAGCCATTAAACTTGCCGCCAATGATTTCTTTCGTCAGCAATTCAGCAGGGGAGAGTGAGTTTCATTAGCGTCTATTATCAAGAACGTGTATAATACCCAAAGTTTGATGAAAATGGACACAGAATGAAGGTGAATGACACATCTGTGTTGCAGACTCAAGCTAAGCGTGTTTAAAGAGATGTTGGCAGGATGTGCAGCAGGGATGTGTCAGGTTATCATCACAACCCCTATGGAAATGCTGAAGATCCAGCTACAGGATGCAGGTCGACTTGGTGAGAAACAAAGAGTTTTGAAATTTCCAATGTTTATGCTGTCATACAATAATGGATCATTGAGTAATGTAAAACTTGTTAAACTCCTCCATGTCTTTTCAACAATCATTCCAAGATTTATTAAAAGTTTGTGTTGACTTGTCCTTGCAGTGGCCCAGCAGAGGCAACTGGCAATGCTCCACACTGTGAAACTGGGAGCGGCTGGTCCAGTGTTGAACTGCTCATACAACATGGGTCCTGTGTCTTCCATCAGGAAAGTGTCGGCCATTCAGATTGCCCAAGAGCTGCTTCGCACAAAGGGCATTCAGGGACTTTACAAAGGCCTAGGAGCTACCCTCATGAGGTAAGATTTCATCCTGTGATGCAGATGTGAACACTGAGGTATGTAGGTTCCATTCCAGCCCAGTGTAGATTCCTTATTCTGAACTGCAGTTATTACTTGCTGCAAACAAAACTCTTACAAACCTAAATACTGTAGTGGTAGACTGAATGGCAGCATAAAAGGCATATATTTCTTTATTTGTTGTTTTATGCCACTCCAGCATTTAAGGCTATATTCATGACAGGAAGCGGCTGATCTACACACTAGTAAGGGAAGGGAAGTTTAGCATTTCCAATTTACCTAACCTTTACGTCTTTACGACTTACTGTGATGCAACAGTGCTGAGCCTTTGTGCCACCCTGTGTAATAGACATAAACTAATAGATCTTGCATATGAATTTGAATGTAACAATTCTTGGCAATCTGATTTATTTTTAAGGTCATGGTCCTGGAATATGGACATGATAAGAATATCAGTCCAGAATTAACAAGGAGGTAGATCCAGGAACTTTTCCGACCTGATGTAATCATGCTCACCTATTAGAACTGTCCATATGCGTTTTTGTTTTACAGGGACATCCCATTTTCAGTGGTTTACTTTCCCCTGTTTGCCCACGTCAACCAGCTGGGCAAAATATCAGAAGACGAGAATGCTCCTTTTTATTGGTCCTTTATTTCAGGCTGTGTAGCTGGATGTACAGCAGCTGTGGCAGTCAGTCCTTGTGATGGTGAGTTTGTTTAAACTAAACATATTTAGTGTTTGATATTAAGGTATGTACAAAGACTAAGGCGTAGTCCATTTCTCTCCAGTGGTGAAGACCAGACTGCAGTCACTCAATAAAAGCATAAACGAAGACTCCTACAAAGGTGTGACAGATTGCATCAGGTACAGTAAAACCAGAAACCCATAACCTGGACGACAAAAAATTTAAGGAAATGGAAGTAGTTACCACTAGTCTACTTTTTATAAGCCCTCACCTATCATATTAATTATTCAATTCGTTTTTATGCAGGAAGATAATGCGGAAGGAGGGGCCAACAGCATTCCTGAAGGGAGCTGGCTGTAGGGCGCTTGTCATTGCTCCACTCTTTGGAATTGCTCAAGTTGTTTACCTAATTGGTGTTGGAGAGTTTCTTTTAGGACAAACCCCATTCAACCTTTACTCTGTTTAAAAATCTTCACACTCTGAAACCACCTGAATTAAACTTTAAAGACCAAGGCAGCTATGATGTGACTAAATATCTGAGAACAAACTGTTTTGGAAAGACTAATAATGGTTTTAAGTTTGTCTTAACATGCTACCTTTAGCATGTTCAACTGACTTATTCAGGAAGCTATAACTTTACACATTTCTTTTGAGAATGTGTCCAGAGACGGTCAGATTTATCCTCACTAAGGATTGAATTAAAAACATATAACAGCTGTTATTCATTGAGGGTAATAATGGCGGTCAAACGTCAAAAGATTTTTGACTTAGTGAAAGATACAGTATGTTTGTAATGTGGGTTTGATTTTCCTATGTTCAGAATTAAGAGACATTCTGTCTGGCTAAACCTTGTTAAATTCTCCTAAAGATTGAAACAGTGGCAGACCTTAAACCATTCCAGGCAACTCAGATGAACTCAAGTTGTTTGAGTTGATTCCATACTGTACTAAGCAATCTATGTACTGAAGATATGGAGCAAAACTAAGGGAATAGTGGTTTTTATACAAGAACCATGGCTAACAAAAACAAATGTGTGTTTTGTTGTTATTAATTTCATACTGTGCAGTTATATACAATTTCAAAGTAAGGTTTTTGGAAGATTTCTTAAACTGTTGTAAATCCCATGCATTAACATGGATTTTCATTACCACAGAATTACAGTATTTGTTTTGCTAACCCATTTTTTTTAACAGTTAAAACACAGTTAAAACACCTTATAGTGTAGGGGACAGTCTTTAAAACTGCACTAAATTAGTCTTTAGTAGTTAAAGTCATACATGTCAAATAAACCTTGGCAAGTGAAGTCACTTGCTAGTTTTAGCTGAAAAAAAATCTGAAGAAGGTTAAATGAAATAAAACATCTGTACTTCAAATATGTTTCAAATAACATACTTGGGCAATCCAAATAAACATATGTTGCATTTTGTGAACTGTGTTAGTCAAAAGTGCACACAGTGCACTGCAGCTGAAACTTTAGCTCTTCCTGCACTGACCCAGTTGCAGCTGACACATGCATTTCATGCAAAGACAAGATAAAGTCCTGCTTCATTAACACATCCCTGCCTAACAAGACTGAGATGTGCATGTTTCATTAAAAGATTTGAAAGCTTTTTATTTTGTTCATTTTTGTTAGTAGTGCAGCAATAAATAGTATTTTTAACCTTTTGTATTTAAAGTTATAACTTATAAAGTTATAACTTTATTCACATGGAAACACAGATATATAGAACATCGAAGCATGTGGTGCTCATGTTATACAAACTGTAAATATTACAACTAGCATTTAAAAAAGAATAATTTGCTATCAATTATAGAGCTTCCTATGAGGTTTAGGCAGTAGCTATATTGTGTTTTCAACAGATTCATCTGTTTCCAAAACTTTTTTTTGGTTAAGACTATTTATAGTAGCCTATGTAAACACACACACACACACACACACACGTATATATAAAGGGAACTATATAACACTTGACAGCCTTTGAACATTTTACAAACTACATTGTAAAATACACTTTAAAATAAGAAAATTGCATAATGTGCATAATGCTAATAGATTCATTTTACAATTTTGTAATTAATGTTACTTTATAATAATGTTACTTAAAATTAACATTTTTTAAGGCAATTGTAAACTCTGATTGATGGGACCAAACCTAACCTATATATATAGAATAATTCTGGCATTGCTTTACACCTGCAAACTGCCGTTGGCAATATACTTGCAACGCAAGTAAATTTCATTTAAGACTTTAGCTATTGTCATATGATACAACATGGATTCAGATTTTGATGCTGCTTCCAGTGCCGTCCATGGGAATCGCATAACATGATTGCAGTATATAATGTGAAGCTTATATATTAAGAGGATAGCACTGCCTTTCTGCTAGTGAGTTTAGAGCAGTGTTTTGACATTCTGTGATGATTATGAAAAATATCACCTTTGTCATGCCTGCTCTATCGAGAACAGTTGCAGTAAATCACCTCATTGTTCAAGGAGAAAACTGGATAATATAATATGCATTTTCCACCTTTTCCACACGTTAAAGCTCCTAGGAAAGCAGGTTGAAGAGGTGATGAGAAGACACTGCATAGCAAGTCTATTTGTCCCTTATTAAACCCACTGCTTATCAGCTTATCATTTAATTATGTAATCACACTGTCTTTATATCTATGCACTTATTCATTGTTGCCTCTTATTGTAATTGAAGTTGCTTCCTTGTCCTCATTTGTAAGTCGCTTTGGATAAAAGCGTCAGCTAAATGACCAAATGTAAATGTAAATGTCTTTACAAGTTTTGCATTTTGTTTGCTTTAATAATTTACATTACATTTGCATGTATGACTGTCACACGGCTTTTGAAT
>JAZGTJ010004704.1:0-29855 GCA_036877575.1 Botia almorhae
AAAACTCCCTGGATCTCAGAATGCATTTTAAAAACAGGAAGTCACTTTGATCTTTCTTTCCAGTTGAACTCATACCATTTCATTACCCATTCTGTCCACCACCATGTGTGAAACACTTGGCAGGATAGAGGCTAGTCCCTGAGTGTTTGAAATTACATAGCCTGCAAGTGATTTATGGGAGCGCTAATCTCCAGGCTGAAAATTGTGAGGGCGCACACTTTGGAGTTCAGAGGAATTCTGGGAAGGTAAAAAGAACACTCATCAGCACTGAGGAAAGGGCTGTGTTCTCTGCTGACAACATTGAATCCTTCAGGATGGTTTGTAATAAGGAATGGCTTTGTTTGGTTCCTCAGAAACAAGACACCATGGGCATACGTGCCTGGCCTGAAGTACAAAAAGTCTAAAGGAAATTCCAAAAAACCTAATGAGTTCCATTTTTATGCATCATTTACTGCCCAAGTTCTTTAAGTCACAAAGAAACCTTGTATGGAGAGAAAAACAATTATGAAATGTCTCATTCCAACCTATGGGTGCAGTGTGTATTTCCTAAATAGCAATCTGTTTTAGACCAGGCCAGACATAATAACTTCAGCACAATTAATGGCATTTTTGGAAAAATGAGTTTGGGGAACACCTCACCTTTTAACATTAAACGATTTAGAGTAACAGATGCTATATGCTCATCTCTAACCAATGCTATATATCAACCCACTATATATTTACAATATCACTAACTCTGTGACATACAGCCTCTCGTAACATATTGCCTTACTAACTCCCAGACTCTCCGTTTTAGCAATCCAGGTCTGGAGGAGAATGTAATTAAGAGGTTTTGCGCATTGAAATAAATAAATAGAAAGTAAGAGAATCAAGGCAGCCCCACATTTGATCTCTGAGGTGTAGCTCTGTGCAGTTCTTTATAACCTCAAGTGTCTTTCTAGTCCAGAGTCTTTTAACGCCAGCCTCCCTCATTCTGTTTTACAGAGCTAAATTTGCAAGTCTGTAAATTTAGCTCATTTCTTATTTACCTTATACCTCATTACTACTGTGTTTGTGAACATAATACCACGGCACTAACATGTTTTTATGTACCATTTGCAATCCACAGTATATTGTATTTTTTGGAAGTACTTTGGAGTACCACATAAAAACCATGGCAAATATCAAAGTACCATGGTAGCATCTGATATTGTCACCATACCATAGTACCACCACAGTACTTGAAAGATGTTAAATTGCAATACCACAGTACTTTGATAATGGTACTTTTGCCATTTTGCTGTTAAATGATTGCCATATTTTTGTACTAGGGTATTTACATGGTATTTCAAATTAATATTGTGGTACATAGTATGGAAAACAAAATGAAGGTATCCATGTAGTGGAAACTACAGTTTCCATGTAGTGTTCAAGGGCACAGTGGCAAAGAAATGTTATAACAACAACCTTTTAACATTCAAATCCTCCTATGTCATATTTAGCGCAGCGATCTTTTCAGCCCAGCCCGTAACCCCAAACAAACCATTCCTCAGTCCTAACATCAAGCAAAAGATGTGTTTAATTCTTCAATCAGAGGTGTTGATAAAGTTGTATGTATATAATTTTATAGATACGTATCAACACTCCTGCAGATGTACTTTTTCACTTGTCAGCTTCCCAGCTGCTACATCTGCCGAGTCAAATGAAGAAAACACATTTGTATGCTCAGACACACAAGCTGAAACACAGAAACACAAAGCATTGCCATGACAACAGACCTAACAACCAGAGGCAATGTGTGTTTGGCAGAAAGAAGGACAGCAAAAATTAGTGTGCTAAGTCTACCAAGCCACGTCTAATGCGGGACTCTCCACAAATTGCAGGACTAAGGGCCTCTAAATCTGCTAAACATTTTCCAACACTGCTGATTGTGCAAAAAGTAAACAAATTATCATTGTTAGACTGTTGCTCCACACACATTAGTAACACACCCAAAGTTGAATCCACAACAGGGCAAAGTACCTTCTCTCCTTTCTCTCCTGTTTGCCCATCCATCCCTTGCTCCCCCTACACAATGTGCAGACAAAAACATCAGAGGAGCAACACTCACACACCACAACAGACAGACACATGCTGGAACCCAGCAGGGCAGATATGGACTCTTATAAACCCAAAAAATTCATGAGATGAGCAAACACATTATTCTGGCACACTATATAAAAAACCATAAACCATAAATTGACGAAGACGATGATCTAAAGGAAACCTCTGATCCTGTGAGCATCAAGTCTTTTCACTATGGGGTTTTACAGCGTGGGCCTGGGACAGAAGTCAGAGGGGATATGCAGAGGAAATTAAAATTTCATCAAACTCGGAGACAGAGGGACTTTTGCAGGACACAGTTTCCCCTCCTGTTTTTTTTAGTTGAATTAAATAGATTTCTTTTGCAATTCCTTCCTTCACCCTAAATCTTACAATTAAACATGCAGTTTTTGCTGTTATGCCTTTAAGAAATGGAGAGGAAGTCTTTCTAAAAGTTCTAAAAGTTATGGTTAGTTTAAGAATAATATTTTATGAAACAACTCCCTTTAAATGCTTGACATGGTTGACCCATGCAGATGAGTTCAGTTCAAGGTTGTCTATTACTATTGGCTTTGAGGAGAATAGAGTCTGAACGGGAGTATGAATCCCTGAATTCTGTTGGAACTATTTGTGCATCAACAGGTGTAAACTTAATGTGCATGTCTCTCCTGTTTACAGAGCGCAAATATCCCCGGTGAGCAACAGCTGAATGGTACTACAATCACTCCTGCAGATGTAGAATGTTAGATGCTCACTAACAGCGGCCTCTTCAGTCCTGTGAAAGCTTTATGAACGATAACATAAATCTTTAGATGTTTAGATTTTCTCTCTAAAGAATATTGCTCTGTGGCTTTAAAAAAGATGTTTAAGCTGTCAAGGGAAAAGTAGCAATGCACAGATTTATGATGGTTTTAGTAAATCTTAAAGCCAACGTGAGAATCAATCAAAATTCTGAGATTTGATAAAGTGTGTATTTTTGCATCACTGATATTGCCAAACAATATGTGTTTTCATATGCATCCCCATCTGCCCTTGGTCAATCAAACAGATCATCCCACCCCAAAATCAAGCTATTGGTTAAGTCAATGTTTTGAACTAGACAGTGTTCGGGGAAATTTTATTAAATTTGAATGTGTTTCAACATTGAAACAATGAAACACTTCACCTTTGGCAAGACAAATCCCTTACCTTGAGACCTTGATCTCCTTTTATACCCTAAAGAGAAACAGAAAATAAATCAGCATGAATAAAGGGATCAAGTCGGTGCAAAAACAGCAAGAGATCTTGTTGACATGCTGTCTCACTCCAAAAAAGCTTTTGCAACTGACTAACAGAGCTTAATGAATACTGAGAAATGCAACAGTTTTATTCGGGTACATCACTTAGCTAAATAATCCACTTTCGGTTTGGTAAAGGAATTACATGGACAAACATTTCTGTTCTTTTGCAAAAGCTTTTCAGGGCCAAATGGCTTAGCAGCACTAAGTAAACAGCAAAACATTTGACAAAATCAGGTGTTGAAAATTGATTTGGTATTGCAATAATGTGTCACCTTTTAATTGTCCTTGACTTGTAATTCATGCGTAAAGAAATATCTTATTCTGACTAGACATAAGGCCTTACAGGACACAACCTCAGCGCACAGGGGATAAGGCTGCGGTTTTTTTTGCCTGCTTCCATAAATCTCTGGTTTGTGAGCATTGAGAGCAACATCTGCAAGTCGCCACAAGGTGGTGCAGTCGTCCAAAATAACACAATCTCTGCTATAGCCCAAAAGATAAAACTACACAGCATATATACATAACAAACAGAAATCATTTCGTTATAACTGAAAGACTATTTTAGTATACCTCTTGGATTATTCTATGAGGAATTTTTTTTTAAAATTCCATTCTGCATCCTATTTGACATGCTCACTATGGGTCCAACTGTGGATATTGACTGGATACATGTTGGAAAAATACTGGACGCTTCATGGAAAAAAGTTTAAGTTTACAAAGGTAAAATGGAAATGAAGGACATGCAAATTGTTCCAGAAGTTAAACATGTTAAAGCATAACCGATTTAAACTGCAGGCTGTATAACAGCAAAACAAATCCTATTTCGCACGAAGGTTTTTGCGCCAACATGTATTCCTCACAAACTGTGCACCAGTGCATGTACAGCTTCTCAACTGTTTGACCCAGTGTTCTGTTCTGAAAAGAACTGAGAGCTAAGCTGATATTAAACTTTATCTAAATAGCGTTTTTACTGCGTTTTTACAGTGTTACACTAATCTCTTCTACTATTTAAATACAATCTTTCATTACCTCAGGGGCAAGGCACTCACAAAATGGCTTTTAAGTTCAGGGGGTAGGCAATAATACCCAAGGAGATGCTGTTATCAGTACCCTGGCATTTCCTTTAAATCTATTAGTGCTCCATCTGGTATTTAAACTGGCAACCAAAACCAATAAATGTGACAAAACATCTTAAATTATGATTTATGTTGGAGAACAAGAGTGCAAAAGCAGATTCAGGGAATAACGTTTATATGTGAATGTTTGTGATTTTGTGTATTTGTCCCATCTGAGTTTACTGAAGAAAGTGTGTTCATCTACAGCTTCAGTGAGAGAAAGACTTACATTCAGTATAAGACTGTTCTGTCTTAGCTTTCTCATTTTATTAGTCATTTATAAGTGCAGGAAAATGCCTGAATACAGGATCGCCACCAGCATTTGTTGGATCAGATCTGAGCAGGCCAATGGCTTATCAGTACTTCAGTGTGAGAAGAACCTCATTGATCACTGCCACTGGAAACTGCTGGAAAAAAAATCTCCAAAAACATGCTGCTTTGCATCTGTCTTTATTTACAGCACTCAGTGGGGGCTCTGTTTAGGATTATGTAACATGGTGGTCCAAAAGTGAAGGATGTCCTGTGGAGTAGGTTAATTATTTAGGCTGCTTAAACTGGTCAAAGGTTACAGATTCTTACCTTGGGGCCTTCAGGTCCACTTGGACCTGCCTCACCATGGTCTCCCTGAAAGATAAGAACAAACAACAGGAAAACTTTCAGGAATTAAGAATAGTTTCCCTTTCATAACTGAATTGGCTGGATGCTGGAATGACAGTCATTTACTGCATTATAATTTGACAAAATGTAACCTTAAGACAGTAATTTTGGAAATAATGTACTTATTTATGTATTTACTTTGTCATACATTTTATAAACCCTAATTAATTACATTAATTTTGACTATACAAAATAAAAAAATGATTAAAATCCCTAATCATTGGTCAATCATGCCCAACCCTTAAAGTTGGATAAAGAAAAACTTAACTTGATAAAACCTAATGAAACAGGAGCTTTTTTTCCCATTTCCAAAAAAAAAGTATTTTTATTTTTTTCTGTACTGCACAATGAATTCTACATCATAACTCCTACAGGCTTCTTTTGAGTTATGCGCCAGGTTTCTTTCTCCAGGTTGAAACTTCTCATGTAACATGATGATTGACTTTCCTCACATTCAGGCCTCTGTCCTGCATGATTAATCAAAGATCAATCACTCTGATGAATGAGTCACAAATACGTCACCCCCTCAAGTTTCTCTTTAATTCCTAAAGGTGCCTCTGATGGATCAGTTTTATGATTTCCATAAGTGGAGATAAGACACTAGGGCATTAAAGCAATCAACAGCCATACAAAATGTCTCATACTTAAATGTGCCTTTGAAAAATGAATTTCGTGTTTGAAATGTGCATTTAAAAAAGTACTCAGAACAGTACACAGTCAGTACTGTACGTTTACATGCACTTTTGCTTTCAATCAGACTAAAACAATTTTAAAAACGAATCCCTTTTTACAGTAACACCTTAATTGGACTGAAATCAAACTATACAGACCTAGATAATGTGATTTTAACTCAACTCACCTTTTGTCCAGGTACACCAGGTTCACCCTATAATATGGGGAAAATAAATCAAGAAAAGTAAAAAGACCACAAAGCTATCATTATGTCTTTGAATATGCAGTTAGATTGCAATTGCTCGCAAAAAGGTTTTGATAGAAAAGTGTTTCAATTTATACAGAGAGTCAGCTTGAGCTATCAGTTTATATAATGGCCAATAAGGAAGGAGTTATTCCTTTATAGGGAACTTAATGTCCAAGGGAGTAAGCCTCTAGTTACAGCTGTTATTTAGACCAGTAGACAGTCTTTATAGTGAAGTGTACTTTTGTATGGTACTAGTCATTCTAAATGCAATACAATTAAAATTCTGCAGTCTAAACTCAGTGGTAATTAATGCATAAGGGGAAATACATATCCAACAGCAACATGGATAATCAATAATGGTGTATCCACTCTATCTGTAGTGGCAAAAACAGAGCAGACCCACCCTGTAGGCAGCTGAACTGTGTGTTAACTTCATGTAAGCCTGTGCAAAATACTGTGACTGCACTGCAGCTGGACAGCTGTGTGGTTTTCAAGCTTACCTTCAGTCCTGGTAGCATCTACAAATGAACGAAAAAGAAAAACTTTCATTTTGAAGCCACATGGCTTATTACACACTTGCACTTTCATTTCAAGTAATGTCCGGTGTGTGTTGGGAAGGTAAGGATGCAAGAATTCAAACATTCACCTTTGGGTCCTTTCCAGGTTTCCCAGGTTCTCCAGGTTTACCCTACACCACAGATTAGTAGTTAAACTACTAATGTAAAGTATTTCAAATTTGAAAAGATGATGTATATGTAAAGTATAATGTACAGTCATTTGATCAGTCATTGTGTGATTTCGCAATAATGACCAGTTGACTAAACATTATCTTAGTTATTACACGACTACTTGCAAAATGTGAGAATACTGTGATAATAATATGACAGACCTAAATCTAGCACTCTGTGCTGGAAATTGGTAGTTTGGGACAAGACTCAAACAGTTCAATGCCAGTTATACAAAAATATTTGACTGCAGAATGCAAGAATTGACTATTTAGTCAGGATGCAGAGAATTTTCAGACTTACCGGGGGCCCACTAGCACCAGTAAGACCAGGACTTCCTGGGGGCCCTGGGGGGCCAGGAGGCCCTGGTGGTCCTTGTGCTCCGGTCTCACCCTGCTAAGAGACAGGAAGTTAGCATCTGAGATAAAGAAGCCATTTGGATAAAAGGTACAATTAATGAAATCAGAGGAAGGGTCCACTCAGTTTCAATTCCAGTAATTTATAACAATCAGATGTAAAAATTAAAGAATGAGTAATCCGCATTAGGGAACACTTCAGAGCATAACTCCCTATAACCCAACTTTTAAAAAATGAACTTGAAGCTGAGAGGAACCAAAGTCTGAAGAATGAGTTAAAATAATGATGTTTGTCAGAATGTTATTCTATGTATTTTATGTATTTGGTTACTCAGAGTACCATGTTTGGAAACCAAATCAAATTTACATTGTTTTTTGGTGCCATAAAAAAAGCTTCATTGGCCCATTAACCATAAACTAGAACTTTTCACTGAAGAAACCCTACAATTTTACATGTGGCCTCAAAGATCTTTTGTGGCCTCCCTGTGTCCTTATTTTAAAACTATCCTCTTTTTTCTCCACTATAATCCAGAGGAGACAGTCTCAGACTAAACAAAATCATCTACAGGAAAGTGTCAAATATTTACACAGCATGAGGGTAATGAAAATAGGAAACATGGCTGGACTAAACAATACTATGCTACTTCTAAAAAGAGACCATGGGAAAGATTATTTATAATTTTATTTCTGCTGTGTAATTAATTAAAGTCTGTTCTCAACATTACAGAGGCTTAGTCTGGTTACTGAGAAATCAGTGTAGGTTAAAATGTTATGTTTGTTTTCTGAAGATAAACGTCTGCTAGAAAATTAAGCAATGCTTCCTATATTCTGTCAGCCATGGAAATGGAAATGACAGATTAATTACAAGTACAGCAGTTGCCGTGACAAAGAAAACCCTTACCTTAACATTGTCTCTGTTTAGTGGCTAAGTCTGAAACATGGAGAAATCTTGAGCACATCCATCTATTTCTATTCTATCCAAACCATATTTTATCCATTTATTCCTTGACAGGACTTGTCTAGATATGATTTATGAGGCCAGATGTGGATCCATCAAATGGATACTTTCCATGATCCCTATCCAATGCAAAGACACAACCCAACCTGCAGACCCAGCCAATTAGAAGCAAAGTTTTTTCCCCTAACACTGTGGTCTTCCACAGTATGTACCATTGTCTCCAAACATGGTACTCTAAATTGGCGTGCACAGACCGCACACCTGTGGAAACAAGATGGAGAACAGATGCCAACTGAGGTCAACCTGTGCCAGGGAATCTTTCTGGAGTGGGTAGTCTGAACAGTGGACACAGAGAGACTTTAAAAGAATCTAAGGGGAGACTGACATCTCCATCTGAAAAGTGTTCACTGCCAAAAAAGCTGTCTCACTCTTTTGTTATGTTTAGACTGTCATTGTGAGGATTATCAGATTTTAACTACTGTTTGCGTTTCAATATGGCTGCAGCCCTGCTCTCTGTGCTTAATGGTTTTGATAAGTCATTGTAGATTGATTGAGGTTATACATGTAAAATTTGAGCTTTTTAAAACCTCATGAAATGGCTTGATGAGTACTTTTCACTCCTGTTGAGAAAACTAATTCCCTGCATATGATTTTCCTGCATATAACCCAACAGTCCCTAAGTTTGTCCAACATTATCACTAAACTGGACATATAGGATTTTTATTGTAATATTGGCCAGTTATAACAGATGGACAATATTGAGCTAGACTGACAGAAGTTCTTTCTATAGTTTAAAGCTTTATGCAGCTTTTTTAAATGTGACATTTTATGAATTTCATGAATGTGACATTATTTCAGAAAAGAAGTATTGCAAGTGGACTATATTCCTGACTGCTATTATTCCTGAGACCTTAAAAAATTAAATCTGGGTATTGAGAATCTTTCCAACAGCCTTAAATTTTCAGGGCTACAGAAAAGGTTCCCAAACCCAATGGGGCTGCAGAGGTTTACAGATGGGTCAGGCCCGACTGGCAGTTGGTTGGCGTAGGTTGGCATCCGTGGGGAAAAGGTGCTGAGGGTGGCAGAGAGAGATGTACCTTGAGGCGCTTTAGGATTAGAGGGCTTATTGAGGGCATGTTGCGAACGGTGATGGGCAACATCTGCTGAGGTCACAAAGCACAGGTGGGGAACGGTGCATAAAACCACCAGGCCAACAAGTTCACCAGGAGGCCAAAGGAAGGAAACAGGCCAAAAAGAGGAAAGGGATGGGAAGAGAAAACAGAAAAACATGTATAAAAACAAGACTGAACAGTGAGGAACAGCAAGGCAAGGAGAAAAATAAGCAGGAGGGAATCAGAGAAAAAACGGACTTAGCATTGCGAAACAGAATGAGGGGTCCATTACAGTGGAGTGGTTTTATGTTTGATTACTTGATTATTTGTGATTATATTGTGATTTTACACACACAAAATGTGATCGTACTGTTTATAATAATATTCACATATTAACAACTGTATTGGTTGCAGTGGGGCATTAAACACCACTGTGATGGAACCCACAGACTCCACAGCAATGCTGTTTAGATCAGGCTGGATTCAGTCTTGCCACAAAGAGAGTTTCTTAACAGACTTACTGTGGCCTGTGCTCCAACACAGGTGTTGACAATACGACGTTTCTGTTGAAGTCAACAGCATTACAAAATACAGATTGAAGTGTTATTGACTGATAGCTTCACTACTAATGATAACTTCACCACTGACACGAGACATAAATACTTGCCTTCTTCCTTCATATTAGGAAGATTACATATTTACATGTATCTACACGTCTGGGACCAATAGTGAAAATATTTATTTTTATTAATTCTAATTTTTAATGTGGTCCCTCACTTTTGGACCTCACTGCAAAACAATCTAAAATATATTAAAGAGGGATACAAACAAAAGGCAAGTCTTCTCAAGACTTCATCTCCCAATTCACCAGAATGTTACAAGGCCAATAAAAATGCATTAAACATACAGTATTTATATATTTCAAATTTCCAAAAAACAGTTTTTTACATCATTTTTAATCCCATAAAATTTACAGTTGCATAGTGTACTTTAAAATGATAAACCAGTAGCATTAAACGTTTCCTCAGATGACCAAAGAGGAAGGAGGAAAGCTGCATGTGGATGTGCCAATACAAATTCCCATACTGTTTTCAATTTGCACCTCTGTGCACATTCCACTGATAATTCACAGTTCTCAGCTATATCTCTCTTTGCAGCAGGGCTGGAATCCACATATCTGGTATTAGGGATGAGGGACAGTGAGCAGCCCACAAACCTTCAATATTAGGGCTTGACTGGCACGCAAAGCTGCCAGTGTTTGCAGTGGGAGCCCCTGCTTATATTGGGCCAACATACAAATACATAGATACTTAGGTAAGGATACATAAACAGACACACATAAGTGATTATTTCCATTTTAGTTTCACCACTTAAGGTGGTATTCTTACAGTCTACATCAGTGACCTTTAACCCTAAATGCAAGTATTTTAGTACAGCCACCCAAAAAGACCTAAGTTCAGCTTTTTAAATAGTCTACTGCTTCTCTGGCCTGGCTGACACGCATGCTTGCTTTTAATGGTGTATCAGAGAATCTTCTTCTGACAACTGAACCTGTTGTGATGCTATTTCTGCTCTTACTTGTTTAGGCATAACATAAATTTAAGTTATAAAACAAAGTTATACCACAAAGCCTATTTTTTAACTTTTGTATTGCGTGCCATTTTTTAGATTACATAATTGATAAAATAGCTTCAAAAAGCCAAAATTACTTTTAAATTGGCCAGGGCTGATACCTAAACACTATCACCACAAAAGAAACTTGGCAGTCTCCAACAGAGTCTTATCAATCTTATTCAGCAGGCTGCTGGTAAAATTGCCTTGTTTACATGAAACTGTGATTTCCCCCAGAGAGCCGATTCACTTTGAGGCCCTGTCTTGGCATGTGTTCCATGTGCTACCTACAACATCAAGCTGTCAGTCTATTTTTCCTCTCCTTTAATGTTTCTTAGCAGACAGCCAAACATTTTGTACATGTCTTTTTAGAGATAAACAAGACAAATCACTTCAACAAACAAAAGAACAGCACGTAAACTGGAATGAAAACATATGCTTGGGTTTTTGTTGAACACTCAACGCCAAACACCCTTTGAGTCAAAAACTGAGTAGCTTATTTTCAGACATAAAATAAAACATTCAGTTATATTAAATATCACAATTTAATCAAATAATTTTTTATAAAACATTGACTTACCCTGTGAGTGTAGTCACCACATACACCCTTTAAAAAAATAAAAGAAAACTGTTATGTGTCGTTCCCTAAAAATATTATAGAACATCATATACTATTTTAATGCACTTTATTTCTGATCTTACCTTCTCTCCTTTAGGACCAGTTTCACCCTTAAAAAATAAACAATTTAAAGCTTTAAAGTTGGTCTCTACAATTTACACATTTCATGGTAAATTTCTTAAACAGAGTGAGAGACAGGGAGATTTTAAAGCAAAACACTTACTGGAACTCCTTTAGGACCACGAGGACCCTGAAAAGATAAAAACAATCAAAATATGGAAGTGTTACATGGTTTTACATAATTAACTTTTCCTATTTACAATCAACAGTGCCAATCCTTTCAGTCATAACAAACAGACTGGCACATAAGATTATATGTAATGGAATATGTAGAAGTGTATGTAGTACAGTAATACAGGTCAGAATTTGAACATTCCTATGCTTTATCAAAAAAAACTTGCAATTTAGAACAAAGTCAAATGTAAAAAATTTGACTCTGTAGTTTTATCGATGAGTCATTTAAGATAACTTTTCTTTTATAGTTTTGTAAGCTTGCTATAAAACAAAGAGGACAGAGGCTGTGGTATATTTCATATGGAAGGCATATAGCTCGGGAGCACACTGTATCTACTCACTGTATCAGCACTATCACAGAACACTCTGGGTAACATTTTTTAAATTACAGTTTAAAAGGACAGGGCCAATCTGATGTCCCTGTTTTAATACTCTAGGAGGCTGATGCTTTATAGATGTTGCTGGAAGTTTTTTTTTTTACAAACCTCACTGATCTTATACTGAACTGAACTCACTGATCTTATAGCACACACATGCACACACTACTGTTCAGCTGCTCTGACTATAAATCAAACTACAAGAGTGTTGTCTTTGTGAATTTATATGGCAACGCTTACAGCTTAGATAAACATCACTGAAACAAGACATCTTGAGAACAAATGACTACTGGTGAGTTTTATGGACACTGACAAATTTCTCTTTATGATCTGTTTTACCCTTTGCTCTTCATGACAAACTCTTTTAGGGTGCACATTATTGTGTTTTGCCCACCAGTATTTCATTAGACAAAGAGAAGATGGCATGTCTAATTATGTGGCCCTATAAAATATCTAGTATTTAAAATCAGATTTTAACACTAATTTATACTGGTCAAGATTAAAATGTGTTTTTATAAGATCACATTAATAAAGATGTTGAGAACATGAGAAAATACTTACCATATCACCTTTTGGGCCGTTTTCTCCCTGTAAGGTTGAAACAACAATTTTGGCAAAATATCCATTTTCTTTAAACACTTTTAGGTAGCACAAATGACTTAATACAGAGGAAGGGTCATTTTTTATACACAAATCATTATTGATTTCATCTTTGCTATAATGATGTCGATAATAGTGATTTTTGTTTTACAATAATTGCCATAATCATTATTAGCATAATTATCCTCATCATTGCTGTAATGAGCATCAATTATCAAAGCTGCCAAGTTCTGTGGTACACGAGTTCAGAGGTTCCAACCCAGAAAGAGTGTCAATTACTCAAACATTTGAAAGAAATGAAGCAAAACTTACAGGTTTTCCATCCAAGCCGATGGGACCCTGTAAGAAAGCAGGAAAATAGCAGATTGGTGAAAACTGTGAAGCCACAAAGCAACTCCAATTCTCCTGTCTAGACTAGTTCTCTGATATAAGAATGTTTGTGGAAATAAACATTTTTTCCTTTAGGGGCAAGCCAAGGCATAGGTCAAGACCAGTATACTTAAGAAACAGTAAGTTTACTGTATTCCAACACAGTCGTTCTAATGTGGCCATTAGGTCACTGATCATAAAAGGTAATAAATACATGAAAAGGGCCCAAAGCATGCAAACATTCCATAGAAAGAGACCTAGGGCATACAGTATATACACCTTATACTGCCTATATAGTCTCAAATTATACATTTAATAAAAACCTTAACCAACTAAAATGACAGCTCCATGTGTCTAGTCTGCTGTAAGTTCGGAGAGACATTTCTTTGAGATAATCTTTGAGATCTTTTAAATAAGAGGCCAGGGACACAACAGCTAATTCATGGGTTTTATAAATTCACAAACTCCAGTTCAGTTGGCTTTAGACAAAAGACACTTACCGGAAAGCCTGGAAATCCTCTAGTACCAGGTTGTCCCTAAGGGTAGAAAGAAATAGAAGAGTTATTTTCTTTATAATAACATTAGGTTTCTTTTAACTCATTGAAAGGGCTCTGTGTTGAGAGACTCTGCCTCGTTCCTCTATTCAAAGTTAGTTGTGTGAGTCGTAATTGAGTTTGAAGGACAGGAGGCTTCCTGCTTGGTTGGAAGCACTTTGTGTGGGAGGAGGAAGAATAGACAAATAAAGCTTTAAACAGACAAATACGGACTGAAATTCAACACTAGAGAGAATAAACAGAACAAATTAATTAATTGCCTTTATTCAATTTGTGAGAGCCAATAAGAAAAGGCTTACAAATTAAATAAGTAAATGTCAGTTATAATTAGTGCTACATTCTCCTGAGAATAATAGTAAGTTTGCTTTCCTGAAAACCTTTTGGATCCCTTGGGAAAAGAGGAAGCTATTCAATATGCTCGAAAAAGGGGGGCCACATAGAGCAACCTGAGAGAAAATTACAAGAAAGAGGTGAACAGAGCTAATGAAGGGGATTGTATGTCTGGGTCTCTGGTAGTTATTGGAAAATGGCTGATTTTCTCTTCCTTGGGAACCCAAAGCTGAGGTCTGTAATAACAGAAGTTGCAACATATATTCTCTTCAGAACATACTTTTAAGGTGTTTGGAAAAAAAGGGCCATAAACTGAATTTTTAAATCATTTTATAATTGTTCTGAGGTGCACTTATAATTTTAACATGATTCTTACATAAAAAATATTTTAAATATATAAATACATGGCTATTATATCAGGTCTCTGATTTTAACGCTCTGTTAGAAGGAGCATGTCTGCTGTCGGCTACAGTGTAAACGCCCATTGCTATGATTGGATAACATCTATGCATATTAAATAAGTATTATATATGGAACCCTCTCAAATACTTTTACTACATTTTTACTATTACAGCTGTCAAGATTAACCAATAGTGAATATTGTTAATTATTTTAATATATTTAGATCTTTCCTATCACATGAAAGGTTGCAGTGATTGAGCCAATGACAAACAGTCTGTTGATTGTGTGAATGCAGTGATCTTATCGTTGCAATGCGATTTCTGCACTCTCACAAATGCTTTCACCACAATATTCAATACACCACAATACACAACAATATTCTGACCTTGTTTTTTTGCTGTTTTTGGTATTACAAGGACATTTTGCATTTTGAAACTTACAAGATATTTTTTGTATAACTTCTTAACTGTTAAAAGATCAAGGAAAAATTGAAGGGAGTGTTATCCACAGCACATTGCGTTGGTATAACAATTTCTGTCATGAAAAATAAAAGTAGATGTTATGACAGCTCAGTGCATCTTTATGATCCCTAATTGCCCCACTGAGGTGTAAGAAAATAAGCTGTTGCCACCCAGTCAGATAGGCATTTACATTTTAGCATTTGGCAGACGCAGTTTGTTTCTGAGTGTGTGCTATCCCTGGGATCAAACCCATGACATTGGCGTTGTTAACGCCATGCTCTAACCACTGAGTTACAGAAAAGCTATACCTGCAGGCTAAAGTCATTTCAGCTATTTCTTCTGGTCTCTCCACACCTTTCCCTTAAATCAACCCCTGTGACCTCCTCAGATGTGAGGACAAAGCCTGTGCAGCCAGTTCACCTGCTGAAAGCATTCTTGTTAAGGCACCCTAGAATGAAACTTTTTCCTGTCAACAGCACTTTCTGCTTGATGTCCATTTTTGAATCCTTATTAAAGATAATGGGTCAGAGGTATAAAAATGTATGCAACCATCAAGCAGAAAAACAGATGTCTGCTCTTGCCTTAGTAGTTAAGGACCCTGCCATGTGTATGCCACCCGAGAGCCAAGAGTGTGTTCGAGTAAATGGAGAAACCACAGGACGAAGCAAGGCCAAGGCAAGTCAATGATCAGAAGATAAATTGTGCATCTGATGGTTTAACATTACGCTTTTGTCTTGCTGAGTGGAATGCATGGAGAGGGGAGAAGGTGCCAGAATGGGACAAGCCCCATTTCATCTGATGGCTGACCACTTATTTGCAAATACAGTAAATCCTGGAAGTCTAATGTCTGGATTATAATGACAAGGGCTGGGATGTTTTCATTCCTTTCTACTAATAAGGATGAAATTCCAAATGGCCGCCATTACGTGGGAGTCACAGGTCCTCAATGTTCTGATGAAGTGTAAGTGCTTCCATACATGGCTGCTGTAGGATTCTAAGCGTTTGTGATCTTGACTAGCTAAGACATTGGCTGTGCTCCTCATACAGTAGTAGAATGTTGGAAGACACAGATTCTGCTTTATCTTTCCTGGACCATATATTTATTAACTAAACTTGACTTAACTCTGTGAGTTAAGTGCAGAAACACAATAGAAGACCCCCTGGCCAAGAACCTGCCAAAAAGGATTTGTATTTTGAAAGGACTTGGGTCAAAAACTGCAACATCTGCACCTTTCTACTCTGGAGATCTGAGATTAGCAGGAGGAGATGAAGAGTTTTATTAGTGACATAGCAAACACTTACAGGAGGTCCTCGTGGGCCAATGATAGACAGACCCGGCTCCCCTGGTGCTCCCTACGAACAGATAGAGAGGTAGAAAAGCAGTGAGAAGAACTAACAGAAGAGACTGATATTCACTCTAAACTACACCTAGAACATAAGGCCAGATGCATTAAAAAGTGAATTTATCTAAAAAAAAGGAAGAAAAAAAAACTTTCTTTAATGCCCCATAGCATCTGTTTAACAATGCTTTATAAGCCCTCTCACAGGGAGACCATACACTGCATTCTTCTCTCAGGGTTTACTCATAGTTTACTCATAGACAATGCACTGTGTTAAGAAGCACTGCTGAGTAAACATAAAAAAAAGGCCTGCTGGGTTGGTTATCTTGTGCAAACAATATAACCATCTAGGTGATTTGCACTGTGTTGGCCTGTCCATAGTGCTGTGCCAAACATCCAAGTGCAATCCTACACAATCCCGTTGTCAGACAGGAAAATATCTCAGTTTTCCAGCACTTTGAAACTCTATTATGGTGTGAAACTCTATTATGAAGACATATTTGATGACCCAGTCATCCATCAAACTGTGGACAAACTTTAATTCTTCTGGTTGAATGCCTGCTTTACTAGTTGATTGACATATATTTATTTAAGCATTTTTCTGAGTCACTACAGAGTAAGAGAGGTGTTGTACAAGACGAAGTGGCTGATATTTAAGTCGTGGAAAAGGAAAGGAGTCTAATCTTCGCCCCTAAGGTTTATGGTTACCCACAGAATCTTGCATAGATCTGTGCAATAGGACAACTGAGGATCTAGAGATATCCCTTTGAAAAGGCTTGCGTTACTAGCATTTGGCAGCTAGAAATGGGTTCCTGACAAAGCGTCCAAATATAATCAGCCAATACTGGAGCAAATTCTACCTAAAAACATGCAAAGCAACCAGGGTGATACTTAAGATTGTGACTTACTCTGATACGATCTTAACAGATTTAATTTCGTTCTGCAAGTATCCAATCTGTTTAAAGAATACATTGTCTCAAGTTAGCGGTTCTCACAAAGTTCAACCAATCAATCATTGACTTGCCTTGGCCTTAAGCTATCCAATGCAACCGCTGAAAAATTCAACAGAATTTCAAGAACATTAAGGCGGCAAATTTGCAGACTAGCTTGCCAATTTATCTATGGGGGGTTGTTTTGATATCAAATGAAGTTCCTCATTAAAAATGTATTGTTCAGTCATGACTGCCCCAGCTGAAAAGCAAAACATGACCGCACTTTAAAAGAAAGTCTAAAAGTAAACCCCTGTAACAAGTAGTCTAGGGAAATATGAGGGAAGCCCACTAATTATTCTGGACTGGGAACTGGTGGATTGTTCCAAGGTTATGTTGTCTGGATCTCTACTTGTCAGCCTGGTGGTCACACCACTATTTATTTCTCCTCCAAGTTTTCCATAACCTCAGCAGCAGTGTTTTGTGAAATGAAAGGTTAACCATCCTGCAGAAGTTTTACTAGCTTTCTGTTATGGTGAAGGATGGATAACATGTTTCTCCTCACATTGCATGTTCTACTCAGACATGACATATTCCAGTTTGACGAAGGGAACCCACAGAACTGCTGGACTGTACAAATACTAAAAGTAGCTGCCAAATGGGACTGGCTAAAGAACAGCTTAAACCACAAACGCCACTATGGGATTTGAAGATCAATGTACTGAATCCAGTATATAGTGCTCAATCATTCCAAATACAGGCACAAGCTATGTAGCAAAATTCATATAGGAGCATTCAGTGTGTACACAGCCAGGATATTGATTACAAAGTAGAATTGTAGATAGTTTTGTAGAGTCTTTGGATATGTGCAGATGTGGTAGGGTTTCATACTTCGCTCTATTTCAAACATCTTTTGTCTAGAGTGGGTAATTTTAAATTAAATAGCTCCATCTTCAGATATTTTTTGCAGACCTGCCACACAGAGAATAAACACAGGTAATCCAAGCATTGTGAGAAATGTCTTTAGAATGTGACCCCTCAAGACCTTTCAAAATAAAGCCTAAACCCTTCCTGATATAAATCACGATACCTGTTCACACTGTATGATTGACCCTCCCCCCCACATTAACACAGCCGCTTAGAGCGAGAAAGAGTCTCAGTTCTGCACATGCAGGCTGATGTCCTGCACTTACCTTCTCCCCCAAGTTTCCTTTTAAGCCCTGGTCAGTCACAGCAGACAAAGTCACATGCATAGTGAGGAGAGAGACAGAAAGGAACCAGTGTTAGAGAGGATCTAAAAAGGACATAATCATGCAGCAGCCTGAGACAAAGTGTTTGGAGGGGGGAAATGGGAGACACTGAGGTATTGGAGAATTTTAGGCGGGGGAACAGTAATGTGGAGAAGATGTTGAGTGGTGTGGTGGGCTTCCTGCTGAAAAGCCAGCTTAAACCAGTCTAAAATGGTCTTAGCTGGTTTATAGTCTTCCAGCACAGCCAAACTGGTTTCAACTGGTTTTGACTGGTCTACCCAGCCTGCCTAAGCTGGTGCTTAGCTGATTTAGCCATTTGATATCCCAGCCTGAACAACTGAAAAGTAGACTATTTCTAACTTTACAAACAATCTTAAAAGCACAAGTCAGTGCGGCATAATACAACACTTAAAGAAAAACAGCTAAGACCAGCAAATCAGTGCAGGCTTTTTCTCTTCCACTTTTCAGGCCAGCTGACTGACCACCTAAAACCAGTTTTTCTAAGCTGGTAGACCAGCATAAACCAGTTAATACCAGCAAGCCATCTTAGGCTGGTTTAGGCTGGCTATTTTTCAGCAGAGGTATTGGCCTGTTGAGGGGTAATGGACAGTAGATGAAGGGCTACTAACTTTTCTCACAGACAGACTGGTCAGTGGAGGAGATTTGAGGGGGTAAGAAAAAGCCATGAAGGGTGAAAAACACTTCCTGTGAGAATCTAAGGGAGCACAATGTAGCTTTACACTAGGTGAAATATGTAATGCTCTGCATGGGGCTCACAGTTTGAGTTTAACCTGCTTTTGGGGAGGGATTGTTTTTCAGGAGAAAGCATTAGGCATTGAGTTTAGAGTATGCAACCATACAAGGGTCAAGAGTTTGGAATGATCCCTCTGAGGACAATGGGGTTTTAACAGTTTCTTGCTGAAAAAATGCTTAAAGAAGAGTAGCTGGTTTTCTCCAGTGGGACATCCATGACTTCTAAATAAATGAACAGGAAGCAGTATTCTGGATATAGGCACACTTCATGTGTTGCACTTATCTGAAATAAAACCAAATTTGCAAATGCACAAATCTTACGAAAGAGGAGGTACAACAGCTTGCAACTGGACCACGAACTGTCTGTGGTTTTCAGATCTGTTTCTCTCATTTTGAAAATGTTCATGCATTGTCTCTCTGTGGCTGTTTGATATATATCCAAAGTATTTATTTCAAAATTTTCTCATGGTTTGGCTGCACATTTTAACTACTCAGTATGCGGTGTGTAACTGATAAGAAAAAGTACTTCCTTGTGGTCTATATCTATTTTCTATTTAGAGGTGAACAAGGAAAGCATTTTTTAAAGGTGTTTAGGCAGCCAAGACAAATTCACTCTGAGAAATAACGAGAAAGTGTTTCTTATTAAATGTAACCACAAAGAGCTTTGGTCTTCAGACCTTACTCAAATGCAACTGAGGGGTTGTGTGTTTAATATGACCCAAAGTGAGACCTTGCCATATAGTTACAGTACTGCTGAAAAGGTTTAGCTATATATAATGTCAATGGCATGCTATTGAGCATTCATGACTAATTACTCAAAAAGACAGCCATAGACTAAAGACTACATGGGCTTAGTACATTTTTAAATCACTCACCATTCTTCCAGGAATGCCCATTGATCCTTTGTCTCCCTAGTGTTCAGTGTAAAGCCAAAAAGAAAATTTAGGAATGATGACAGATTGCATATCTACAATCTACAGTCACTACAATGAGATTAACTTCAATAATTTAAGTGTGCCTCAATGCACTTGTTATTCAGCCATGTGTTGATATTACTGTATACTGTATAACTATCAGTAGACAAAAGTTAGTAAAGTTAAGCTGGCCAGCAGGACAAAACACTTAATGAATGTTAATAATGCAAGCATGCCAAAGACCTTTCAGCTTCAAACAGCTATACATCAACTCTGCAAGACTTTAAAGATAGGTGCAAACATATAGTCAGCAAATTTCATTAGCCATTATATAATTCTATTGAATGAGGTTAATGCAGATCATTACCATTTTCAGCCCTAATTCATAATTGCAGTTCTTTGCACAGAGTACAAGATGACACTGGCTAGCTGACCACAACTGATTATAAAGTATCTGAATAAGACAGCAGTCTTGGAGCAGACAGTCATGTTGGAAGTGTTTGACAATTATGAATTCTATCCTGTCCTAATCAGCTACTGTATCAACACTCAGCTAACACCCCACCTACAGTACAGTACTCTCTTGATGATGGAGAAACTCCTCAAAAAATATGGTAAAATGGTGTTTTGCAATCTGAGATATTGATATAATACACTGTCCCAAGGTTCCACCATTTATTGTTTTTAACACAGCCATAAACTCCTGCCATGATAAACTGACTTAATATGCAAAGCTGTCTGTTTCTAGCTGTTTTTAAAACAGCTGTTTTTATTTGCATTCCTAACATGGGGTCAGTGTATTATAAGAGCTGCGAGGGTTGACAGCTTGCTGCGACTCACTAGAATAACACGTAATGGAAAACAGAGGGCGGGCGACGGGGCTGGCTGCCCAAACCCATTATAACTCATCAGAAGCCAACTAAACATTTGTTAAATCACTGAAAATACTTGTGGGCTGCTGACTCCCAGGTGTTTAGTTATTATATGAAGCTTCCAAGCTGTTAGACTTAACTGTAAAGGGCTGCAGTATATAAGAACAAAAGACCTTTAGAGTTAATTTACTGCCTACTGGAGAATGTCCCAGGAGGAATGTTGCTTGACTGAACGCTCTTTGCCCTGTCCAAGGTGCTGATTTAAGTCAAACATTGTAATACTTTATGCCATTAATTAACTACAACAATATGGCCTATGTAATATACTATATTTTCACTTACTTTGAGTATGGCTGCTATACATGATTAGTGTTTAGAAATAATACAAATAATGCTTGTTTCTGACAGACTAGATGTCCACAGATATTTACACTGATAAATAAAACCATAAGAATAGTTCACCCACAAATATAAGTTACACTATATGGTGCTGTTTTGTCTGTGGAACAATTTTAAGAATTTTTGCAACTCAATGCATACAATGACAATTTTTGGTTCACTATGTCTTTTACTAACAATCTCCATGCCTATGAAAGCATTCTTAAACAAATTCTTAAAGTAAAAATTAAATTACAGATGGATGACCTTTTCCCAGAATGAAGTTTGTTAGATTTAGATTCAAAAATCAACCATAAATCTGATCTGTTCTATGTTTTCAATGAAAAAACACCACAGCCTAAAGGTTTGGAACAACATACGTGTGAGTAAATATTGATAGATTTCTTTTGACCCCGTCCGTCTGGTTTAATGCATCAAGGCATTATTTATTTTGTACAATTTGATCATTTATAATTTTGCATTAAGGCCAACTGCCAAAATTAAACAGGGTTAAATCATGTGTTTCTAAAGTGATTTGAAAAAAAGTCTGATGACTAATTCAAATAAACCCAAATCAAATGCATTGCCATATATGTGTTGCAAAGTTTTAATTTACAAATCAAATGTGCTCTCTCATAGTTCAAAAGTAAACATGCAACAAGTATGCATGCCAAAGTCAATACTTTTAAGGAACTAATCTGATTAACACATTTTGCTCAAAAGTATTTTGTTCAAACTTGCCACCCTCCCTCTGTCCTTTCATCCTGAGAAAACACAACATTTTATTCCATTTCCTGACAAAGCAATCAATCAAAAACGTAAGCAAGCATCATATCCACACTTTGACCAAACCTGTCAACATTTGAAACAAAAAAACTCAAGAATGGCTGTTCTTTCCGTTTCTCCATCTTTTTATATTTTATAGCAAAGTTTCACATTGACAGCTGTCATGAGTGATGAGGGTTTGCAGTTTATAACTGGCAGGTAGGAGCAGAATTCAAATATAAGATGGGCTTGTCCTAACATGCCGCAATTAAAAACAGATGTGTTTCAGTTTCAGTGAGTAATATTAGAATTGCAGAAATTCAGAAGAGTGATTAAGAAAGATTCCAAAGAGTCTGAAAGAATACAATAGAGACTTGTCCATTTACACTAAGCCTAGCTCAGCTTATCTGGTTTAGGGTTCCAAAAGTCTGAGATCAATAGAGTAAAATAGCTGCTATTCTCAAATTTTTAAAAACTGAATAAAGTAGAGGAAATGTATGTGTATTTTTTTTGTATTTGGTACATCTGTGTTTTGCTTTAAGTTGGCAAAGTCCTGATACTAGAATGTTCTCAAGAGCATCTTGTAGAATGAAAGTAAGGAAATCTGAGTCACAAATGTGCTTACATTTGATTAGAGAAATAGAACAAAATCTAAAATATTTCTTCTTTATTTAACAAAACCAATCAAATTAACCAATCAAACCAATCAAAAATGGACCCCATTCTATATAGGACATATCAAAATAAAAACTTTAAAGAAATAAACTAAATATTCTCTAATTACATAAATTGTATCAATGCAGTACCTTTGTTAAAAAGTCTTAATATTACTATAATACAAAAGTTTAAGTTTAAGTTAAGCATGCTTTTAGTAAAAGCTGTATGTTGAGCAGGCAGACAGACAGACAGTTGAACATGAGAGAGTGAGACAGTTACCGGAAAGCCAACTCGTCCAGGTGGACCCTGAGAAAATGGGTAAAGGAAATGACAGAATAGAGAAAGAACCAGTCAACATTAGGAGAAACACAACATCCTGCCAAGCCATAATAAAATTCTCCAGGATTCAGTAAGTTTGGAATGGGTTAATTTAATAAAACTAAATGACAACATTGTGTAAATTATTCAAGAACTTTGTGATCCAACATTAAATGTTATTGCGGCAAAGCTTATAGATATCAGTGGCCAAATACTTCAGTTCATTACTAATTGATTCAGTTCATTACTAATAATAATAATGTATATTATAAGTATTAAGTAGGAGCATTTTGGTATATTTACTGTAACATTAATTGCCATCAACAAAGAAAAGTACTACATCTGAATTAAAAAGATGTTTATATAGCCCATTCATGCATGAAACATACAGTCCCACAAAATGTGCGTGTCTCATGCTTGTCTTAATCAGATTGAGGACATCCCTTTGATTTAAACCAACATTCAGTTCAGTGCCGCTTTCGATTGCAAGAAAACTGTGTAAAATGTTCAGAACAGAGACTTCTTAGAGTCCAGTCTTAATAGTTAAAACCTGACAGTTGCTTGATCATTCAAAGAAAGATCTTTTCAGTAAAGACCACCATGACGCTCTTTAATACCGGATGATGTAGTGGTTTATTTCATGTGTCTGTGGAATTGAATACAGGTGTGTGTTTGTTGGCTTTCCTCTTGGCCAGCAGTGGAGAGGGAAGCGATATATCAAGCCTCAGCCCATGGGAGGAAACTGTCGCAGACAGACTAAAACATCCATGGCACATCTCCTGCATGCACTTTTTGAAATGACCAAAGACCAGTCAGGATTCATAAACAAGGGGAAAATGTTAGACTGCATGTAAAATGATTTGAAGAACATCATTTACTGTACTTTCCTGTGTTGACATATTTCCTATTGAAACTGTCAGGGCAGAACATATTTAAAATTTTGTGCTTTAGATTTTTTAGGTTTCTGTAAAAAGGCTTTATTAGGCAATTTCATTAGACAATCTGTATATGTGCCTGTATATGGTCTGTATATGAACAAGGACATATACCAAACTCTGTTCAGTCTGCTGCATTTCTCACTATATTCAAGAAACAGCTAAATCCTGTCTCTTCCGCAAATACCTGACCCAAGTATGAATTTAAAAAAATCTAACCTTTCTACTTTGTTCTAACAGTTATCGTCTCCAAGTATTAAAATGTTATAATCTTGGTAACTATAACTGTGTATAGCTGATGTTATTGCCTCATGATTTATCACTTCATTGTTTTCCTCACCTTCTAAGCTGCTTTGGATAAAAGCATCTGCTAAATGCAAATGTAAATGTAACAGGAGTAAGCAATATTTTTTATAATTCTTCATAAAGGAGCAACAATTAAATTTGGGTATATTTGCCTATTTTAACAAGTTTATTTTGTTAACTATTAGGAGTAACACTAGCATATAGATGACCTTAACACTAAGAGACATGGATTAAAGTCACACAACTCACACAATTTAGTTGCATGAGGTCTTTAGTAGCAAAGTAAGAATTAAACGCAACCTGTTATTTGTAAGGCCTGCATATTTCTATTGACACTTCTACTCCATTTATCACTGTTCATAAAGTAAAGCAAGATATTTTTATCTGTAAACAGGTTCATCAAAAGTATAAAATGTACTGCTGGACGTAGAGGACTGCTTATATAGATGTGCATAGATAAAGTGTGTGGAAAACAGTGAATATTAGAATCTAGTGGGTTAGAAGTCAGATACACACATTTGTAAGTGCCATGGTTTTGTCGCAGCTGTGCGGATTGTTTATGGGCAGAAATTAGCAGATCTGCACTGCATGTCATGCTGCTGAGAGACCTGGAGTGACTGACTAATCTGATCTTTAACCTGCTTTCATGAGCATTTGATGAGAAGGACCTGCATTGTAAATGGCGGGGCTACGGTGTGGATAAGTGAGTTTGTCCACCCGTGTGCATAAATTGTGTTGAAATATGTGTAGCAGGTCTAAGGATTGGGCACATATGCTGAGTGAGAACAAGCCAATAAGACCTGCTGGGCTTCTCACACTGCCCAAAGGAGCGTCTGGTGAGGTTAAAGGTCACCCACCGGAAAAACACTTAATTTAAGATCCACAGTAGCAGGGTACATGTGGCTCTCATTTAGTCCACAGCGCTGCTGGGTAAATGAAGGGGCTCCCAATAGGGTAACGGGGTGACTGGTACCCTAGAGGCCGACATTGAATGCATTAGAGATACCGAGAGCACAGAGGGCACTCACAGATCACAAACAGTACAAATACAAAACGCTGAGTTCAGTTAAAACATCTCCAGGGAAATAAAGAAATACGGTTATGTTGCTGTAAATGATTGACTACATTGCTTTAGTTCCGATTCTTTCAAAAAAATGTATTTTACAATTTATTTTTAAAATATGCAAATTAAACTGTATTTAGTATGATTACAAATGTAAATACTGTTGGAAAATAATGTAAAATAAAAGATGCTGGAAACAATGTGCAGTAAATTAAAAATGCACTTTTATGTAACATTTTTATGTAAATGTAATTTTTCTTTCATTTGTTTTAGGGGGATATGTCAATTACCAATGTAGGTTCATGCACACATCCAGCAGTACTTTATCAACACACACTGTGAGGCAAGCTTTCTGTCAAAGCAAAATGGTTCCTGTCAGTACTAATTGTTAAAGGCTGGGCTGGACTAGCTGTGCCTCCAAAACAGGCCAAAGGGCTACGCTCTGGTGAGGTGACCTGTGAAAAATCACAGACTATTATGCATTTAAACTTTTCAAAGTATTTGCTTTCAGCGAACAGGAAAGAGCCAATTTGAAGCTGTACAGTTACAATCACATTTGTTAGGGTGTTATCATAGCGTGTTTGTTGGAATAATCTATACCCTGCCGTTGAATGGAAGCACTGGCCACTTTAATGGCTCTTAATGGCTTAGATAAATGCTAAAAACATTGATCAGGCAGCCAGACTTCCTCGTTCCCCTACCGAAAACAAACACTGCTGTTAAGGTCACGCTGATTGGCAATACATCATCAAACTTGTGTTAAGAACATTGACAAGATTAATAGGATTCACTAACAATCTATAAACATTCTTACTTCACAACAGTAGAAATGACAAATGAATGTAATCTGTTAAGAGTAACAGATTAAGTCTATTAACTAACTGTTTGCATTGACTGTCAGGGATTGACAGCCCCCTTTGCTGCCCTTCAAGTTATTTATAATTTGCCTTCGATTTATGATTTTTATAAGCAGGTTTTTTAAATTGTGTCTGTGCATACAGTACATGTGTGTTCCTTCTGAACTTGATGAACTAGGGTGGAAAATGCTATTTCTCAGAGGTTGCTCTTTTAAAGATCAGGATACTTATTTTTTGTTTGTTTATGCAGTTTGGATTGTAGACTTTGTTTCATAGAACTGTTTGTGACATTGTTGAGCTGTCTTCCAAAGGAGACATGCAAGATTACTGGGGGCATTTTTTCAAGAGAAATATCTGAGAAGTAGGAGACTTCAGCCAAAGTTTGTGTGTGGAAGAAACCTGTGTGATTTCTCTTCTGTTATTTCATTCATCATTATACCTTTTCCCTCTTACTGCAGGGATGCAGCTGTCTAACCACATCTAATTTGATACTGCTAGCCTATCTGTTCTTCTGTGCTCTGTATCTCTCTCACCTCTATTTATCTCTGTAGTCTCATTCATCAACATCACCCCTTAAAAGATATATTAAGCTGAACAGGCAGTGTCTACCAATGCTGCCTTTATTTTGAAATATATTCTGTCTGTGCAAATTCCAAATGTACAAGAGGAAAGTTACACTTTAATTTCAAATGTAACTTTGTCCAGGATAAAGCCATGCCACCAAAAGTTGACGCGTATAATTTCTGTGCCTCTTTAGGGTCAATAAAAGTGCAAATTGGTTAGACACACACATAACACCCCAAATGTGCACCACTGGATGAGCCAACGCTGTTGCGTTGTTGTGTTTAAACTAAACTATTTTAAAATCCCAAAAATTACACACATCACCTTTAACACAAAACACAAGCTCTTTCTCTGACAAATGTGGGTAGTTAAAAGTGCTGTTACCACAGTGTAACAGTTTAACTCATGTGAACTAAATCATGTAAACAGCATTCAAACCACAGTGAAAGAGGGGACTTCACACTCTCAAAGCACACAGAGAAACACAGAAAACCACAAAGTTTGGGTCACATTACCACAGTCTGGTCAACAGAGGCACCATGTGTACTTACAGGAGGTCCTGCAAGAAAAACAAGAGAAAAAAAACAAGATTAGTCATAGCAAAAAAACATAAATTTGTTCGGACAATGTTTGGAACATGTGTACATTACAACACTTGACCTTGACATTTCCTAGTTTGCCAAGAATGGGAAAATAAGTGAGGTCTGGCTTTCCATAGTCATAGGTTTCTGAAGTGAGTCTGTTGGTTGTCCATGAATATAATAAGTGATGAATTCAGTGTTTCATTCCTCTTACCCTGAGCAAAGAGCTCACATGCAGATAGTTTTATGAGGTGCATCATGAGTTTGGTCCATAAATAAAGTGAACAGAAGTGTTTATATTTTTCATAGATCATAGGACTTAAAAGCTCTCAGTGGGAAAGTGTGCTCTGGCACAGAGATGAACAGACAGCCCACCACACAACGGACCAGTGAGAACTGAGTGGGAGAATTAGGCACATCACTGGAGGACTGACTAAGAAGATAAATCAGGAGAACGCCACCCGACACTTCCACAAGTCAAACACACAAACTGTCTGCTTTCTTCATAACTAATGCTAAATCACACGGTTTCAATGCTAGTGTAAAATGCAGTGGCAACAGATATTACTAACACTATTAGTCAAAGGGCAGAAATGGAATCTGCAAACCTTTTTTATCGAAAATCCCAAGAATTTGGCATGGATTAAAATAAGGTCAAATGAATTAAATGAGATTTAACTGAAAGAGTTCAATTTAAAACATTTAATAAACAAACACACAGGAGGTGGGATATGTGTAGAACTTTGTGAATGAGGTGTGATCAAATTGCAGGCTCAGAATCCATGTGGCTTAGTCATAAGGTTAGTTGTATCTGAGTAATGGGTTTAGTTCTCTTATGTTACACCACAGGTTACAACCAAGCAACAATGTAACTTTCTTTAAATTTAGGAAGGTAGGTTTCTTTACATTTCAGATTGAATATGTTAACATACGCCATATGTTAAGTGTTATGGAAAGCATGCATAGCAAATATAAGCACATAGATTTGTTTAGGTTGATTTATGGCTTCTTTAAGACCCTTTACCCAAAACAAAATCAATCACAATCAAACTGAGATCATAACTCATAACTCAAGCTCTATCATGGAAGAGCAGGAAGAAACTAGGAGAACAAATATTTTCCTCTTACGCCATAATACATAAAATCACCCAGAGTGTCTCCTCTAGGGCTCTGTGTGGACAACTGTGCAACTGTGCATCAAGCACAGTTTCTCCTCACATAACCCATTTTTAGATCACAACCTACTACAACCCTATTGAGAACCACTGGAGAAGCAACCACTACCAGAAATAATGTTCACTTTACTGTAGGAGAAATGTCTAAAGGCAAACTTAATCTTGAGTTCTTTGACAAAGAGGAGATCTACATTTGGACTAAGTCTGCAGATCATTCCTAAAGGCCAGCATTGAGTCAGACTAGTGCATTAACTGTGGCAGTCTTAAGTAATGATGCAGTCACAGCAATGAAAAACCTTTCCTATGGGCCCGTCATTATTCTTTTCTTTCCTGTTTTGAGTAGCCTGTATTTTGTTAGAAATTAGAGCCAGCATTTATCAAAGCTACTGCTGAGACAGCAAGGCCTGCCTTAGACCTGAAAGCAGGAATATGTCAAAAAAATGATTGAACTGCACACGAAATATGTGTGGTCACAAAAGAATAGCTCTCTAAACACTTCAAATCGATCATTGTCACTCCATAAGTTAAAAACTGTTTTACCTATAGGCCTGTATTTCATGTGATGCATTATTCTCAATACAGAATTATGCGGCCGTCAAACATTTGGACGTAACTGACTTTTTTCTAAAAGTTTAAAAATAAGGTCACTGAAATTTGTTTTGAGGACAAATACAAATTGGGCCTACATATGAATTTCCTCCCCAAACTACAGTCAGTTTAACATTATAGATGTTATAAAGTTGGTTAAGAGAATGTGCATAGATATAATCTAGGCAAAGTGCAGCTATTTAGAAGAACTAAAATATATCTAAAATATATCTAAAGATATATCTATCTTTATCTAAAATATAAGTTTGCTTTGACCTTGTATTGACGGGCACACATGCGCTAAGACTCTTTCATTGTTTCTACATACATTGCCTTGCAAAAGTATTCATACCCCTTGAACTTTTTCACATTTTGTCACCTTACAATCACAAACTGTTTTTTTTTAGATTTTATGTAATAGACCAACACAAAGTAGCACATAATTGTGAAGTGAAACAAAAATGATACACGGTTTTCAAAATTTTAAGCAAATAATCTGAAAAGTGTGGCGTGCATTTGTATTCAGCCCCCTGTACTCTAATACCCCTAAATAAAATCCATTGCAATCAATTGCTTTCAGAAGTCACTTAATTAGTTAATAGAGTCCATCTGTGTGTAATTTAGTCGTAGTTTAAATACACCTGTTCTGTGAAGGCCTCAGTGGTTTGTTAGAGAACACTAGTGAACAAACAGTATTATCTTGCAGGTCTTGCTCTCACGATGGCGCCGCGGATGGCAGCCTCTGTGCTTAGCTCTCCAGTTGTTTTAGTGTTTTTGTTCGTTTTTCCTGTTTTTTGTTTTGCAAACACG
>JAZGTJ010004705.1:0-14289 GCA_036877575.1 Botia almorhae
AAATTTTTTCTCCACATGAGATTTTGAAGAAATTTTAACAATGTCACAAACTGAACTTAGATTCACCAAGTCTGTAATCAAAAGTCAATATTTTTGAAGATTACCTATGAACTCAAACATTTCTTAACAAATTACCCAATTAGGTAAATAATTATTAGCTAAATCTGTAATATTGTAGAGTTTCACACTTCTAATTTATTTAAACAACTGTTACATTCTTGAAAGCAATTTTGGGACATCATGCATGGCATCATTGGTTAATGTTAACCAATAGGAAGGAAACTGTAGTATAGGTGTAGTGTAGACATGGTATTGGCTATTGTTGTAAGTAATGCAGCCCTTTTTAAAGCCTTACTAGTAGATAAAGCAGTCACTGTGAAATACACTACATTAAAATGGGTTGACTATGACTTTACCAATCAAAGAGAACCAAAAAACTTCTAACACTTTCGTACCAACACTTCCTGTATCATATCCAGCTTAATGGTTTGATTTGTGCTCTGACATGATGCTGTGTGCTCATTTTCACATTTCTGTCCCCCCGTAAAATGTTGATATAAAGTAAAACTTGTTTAAACTGATTTGAAGGCCCTTGTTTTGATTCTCAGAGTATCTTCATGTCATGGTTTGGTGATAATTAGATGCAGGTGGGTCTTATCATCAGTTGTGTGTCCTCTGAAAGCAACACAAGACATTAACATTCATAAAGACTATTTAATATGAGCAGGATGACTATTTTACCCCTATTTCCTGCTGTCCATATTAAGGACCTTTTAATGGGCTCAAAAAACCTCCAGTAAAAAGTGAAAAATCACGACGTCCTGTAACAAACGCTAAAGCACATCTGTTAATGGTCGTCTATGTAATCCAGTAATACCTACCGACCATCTTGATGATTACTTGATGTCAACACTCATCAAGAATACTTGATCATTTAGAGACTAAACCTCAGTCATAAATAAGGGTGCGTCCATAAATAAGGGATGGGTCAATAGTGAATATTAGCGTCTGCAGCATCTGCTCAAAGTTTACTTTGTTTACTACTGATGATAATTCAGTAGTAAACAAAGTGTGTGTAGTGTGATCCCCTGATGATGATGATGGTTTTTTTCCTGTAGGTTTGGTGATCGGGTTCTCTATGAGTCCACCCACCCTTGATGACACCAGAGAGCAGCTTGTGCTTAACGCTAACGACACATTAACTGTTACCTGCAGGTAACAGTATCTGTTCATCTAATTCACTGTCCTCAACCTCAAGACTTCACATAGAACATGAAGTGATAACTCAATACAGTACCGAATTAAAACACTGGTCTTTTTAATTTAATCTACCAAAAACTATTTTACTGCATTTTGGGTTTATGACTCAATATTAATGGACCTTTTAAAATAAACTAGCAAACTACATTAAACTAGGCAATTCAAATACTGAAAAAGAAATAGTGACCAATTGTATTGGTATACATTTTTCCATTATGCATTAATGTAAATGTTAGCCTAAAATCGTGTCCATTGACATTAAGTAACGCATTATTTGTTTAGCGCAGGTGAAAATTTAACAAGAAGACTATTACATTTGGAGGTGATAATTAGGGTCATAAATAAATGTGTGTTAAACATATGGGTAGACAGTTTATTTAGCTCTAATCCCACAATTTCTTTGTCAAGAATTCTCAAAATTATTTTTTTAAGTGTAAAACATACCTTTGAGAGGAACATTTTGGAGCAAGTCTTAGTGTGATCACTGAGCAGTATTACACAAAGTCACAGCTGGTGTTCAGAAATCACTGGACTTCATAATCTGTTTGAGAAAGACATAAGTGTAAATGTCATTGTCTTTGGCTATTCCAAATGACTCAGACAAACAGAAAAATGTTGAGCTATTGCAATAAAAACAAACGCCTGTGCTACAGACATGAATGGGTTCCAAAAATGTGCAGTGTGTTGTTCAGAGGTGTGATATTACTTGTGCTTTACTAAGTGATAAGATTTTTGCCAGGCAGACAATAAAATGGCAAAAATCACATAGACTTACATTTACTGTAAGATTAAAGAAGGACTGTAGGGAGTAGAATATGTATAATTTGATTATCTGACCGGCTCCACCAGGGGACAGCGAATTCTGGACTGGAGCTGGCCCGAGAAGTCTTTGAGTGAAGTGGAGGTCATAGACCGGCAGAACCAGCAGCTATCTGCTGATGCCCCAGGTCACAGAGCAGTCAGGGTGAAGGAGTGCCAGGGGAAGGCTGGGAAACCCTACTGCAAAACGTTAATACTGTCCAACATCCAGGCCAATGACTCAGGGTACTACCAATGTTTCTACCAGGACATCAAAACCATGATCGATGGAACCACGGCTGCTAGCATATATGTGTTTGTGCGAGGTGAGAACCTTTAATTACATCATCATATCATAATGGTAAAAAATATTTCAGCCTTAATGGCCAGCAGTTTTTCCTTGTTGTTTTCAACCATTTGTGTAAACACAAACTTAACCTTTAAAGAATAGATGTTTTTCAATGACAAAGATTTTGCTTAAAAGAGTGACTTATAGCTTTGCAGATGATGTAATTTTGCAATTTGTGGCTTCTTCCCCAGGCAAACCAAATCACAAATCCCATTTTTATTTGACTCCTCTCAAATATTGATTTTCCAAGGAATCTAAGGTTTCTTCTCTTTGGTTTATAATTACAATGTGGGTGCTTGTTTGACTGTAGTTTAAGTCTTATTGACATTACATTTGGAAGCTAAAGGAGTTTGAAGATTGCTAAAAAGATTGCTATTGTGACCATATTTATGGATCGAAATGGTGCGTTTGAATGTAAACATATCTGTTTGATAAAGAACACTGAACATGGTGGCACATCGGCTCCATGTCAATAACGCAGAATCGAATTGATTCTCACGTGTCTCATGATGAGTGTCATGATGAAACATGCAGTCATGAACCAATGAGAAATAAATGTATTTTTAGAGTCACCTAGGCTAGACAGCTTGCCTGTGTCCCGGTCATTCAGCGTCACGGTCATGCCCCTCTGGCAGCTTACAGGCTTGGACAGGAGACACAGGTGACTCCTCCAGGTGGCAGCACTTTGCGGGCACTGGGGCACCACAATTGCACACTCCACTAAAGGAATATCCACATATCCTTCAGCGCCCCTCCCCATCAAGGGTAGTGAGAGTGGAGGGGAGCTCCAAGCTCCTCATGCACTTCCGGTAAAATGGCATCGGGGCAGGATGGGGGTTCCCTTGCAGCCCCAAGAACCAATTATCCAGCCGCGACACTCTGGACTGGGCGGAGGGCTCCGCTCCAGTCTAGTGGCCGCAGCTGCCCAGGTAAGCATGGCTGTCAATTCTGAGTTCAGAGGAACGACCTGGCCCGAAGGGGGAAGTTCCGCCTCATCCTCAGAGAAGAGCAGCCCAGTCTCCGATGCAGTGATCAACATCATGCCCAATGTTCATTGTCTATTTCCTCTCGGGCCAATGTTCATGGGCATGTTTTTTTTCTATTTAAAGGTTATGGGGCTCTCAAGCAAGACCCCATATGTCAGTTCGTTGACGTAACGTCAAACATGACTGACTGAAAGGAAAACAAAGCATTACCATGTTGTGTTTAAATAAAGGCTTAGAACCAGTTCTGTGGCCTCTTGTGAACATGTTTGACTTGGGAAAATAATAGATAATTGACTTGATGTCACATTTTTTTTAAACAGACTCAAAGCATCCATTCGTCAGGACCAATGAGAACAGCATTGAGACCATCTTCATAACAGATTCTGAAAAACACATTGAAGTGCCATGCCTAGTCTCAGATCCCGACCTGACAGTCTCTCTGTTCTCGGTAGGCCAAACAGCAGCTAACCTGCCCTCTTTGTTTCTGCAAATGAACTGGATTTCAGAAGTAATTTGTATTTTTGTATTGTTTTTGTATTGTTTTAGAGATTTAGCCCTTATAACTGCAGTTATACACTGTATGTTTAATTTTTCAATTCAATTTTATTTATATAGCATTTTTTACAATGTTACATTGCTTCAAAGCAGCTTTACATATAAAAAAAGAATAATAATAATAAAACACAGAACAAATGTCAGACATGTTAATGGTATTATTGCAAATAATATAAGACTAATTAGGCTTACTAAGTTTATAGTAGGTTTATGAATAAAGGGTTGACTGAACTAATAAAACCACAAAATCATTAGGCAAGATATGTACTCCAGCTTACATGGAGATGGCATATAAAAGATAACATCTTATGGGACAAGGGAATATAGGATTTACAATAGTACCATGGACTACACACAACATGCAAAAGTAAAATACATACATGCATAAAATATATACAATAAAAATACCAGCAGTTTACAATTTACAAAACGCCAGTGGCAAGAAACCAAAACTCCAATGATGTATAGGTGTAGAAAAAAACCTTGGGAGAAGCCAGGCTCAAGCAGGAGGGACAGTTCTCCTCTCGCACGTTAAAGCTGCACTTTGTAACTTCTTAAATCTTGGATATGTTGATTATAATGATTTATAGTTATTTATTGATGAGAAATTGATGGTTCTAATTATATTTTATGTTGGGCATTGAGAAATCGTACCAAAAGAAATAGCAAAAGCATAATGTTACTAATTGCAGCCATAATATCACACTGCTGTGACTAAGCAGGGAGTAAAATATAGAAACTAACAAAGCAAAAAGTAGGTTTACTAAGGAAGTCTAATAAATCCTGATGATTTGTCTCAGGGGTCGTTCCATCCAGTCCCCCACCATCTGGTCTCAGAGTTCAGATCCAGCTGACTACAGAACCTTGGGGAAATGAAAGACATTTACATTTATGCATTTGGCAGGTGCTTTTATCCAAAGCGACTTACATTGCATTATACTATACATTGTTTCTAAGTATGTGCAATCAATGGGATAGAACCCCTGACCTTGGCGTTGTGTTGTAGTTTTGATATATTTTTAAGATGGAAAAATACAGTTTTACAAATATTGGAAATGTGGTTTTCAAAGGACAAATTGCTATCAAGAGTGAGGCAGTGTTCTAGGTTGTTCCATGTGGAGGATTTTTGTCCAATAAGTAAAACTTCGGTTTTATTTGAATTTAATGGTAGAAAGTTGCTAGTCATCCAAGTTTTAATATTGACTATGCATTCTGTTAGTTTGGTGAATTTATGAGTCTCATTGGTCCTAGAGGAAATGTACAGCTGAGTATCATCAGCGTAACAATGAAAACTAATTACATGTCTTTTAATTATTGCTCCCAGAGATAGCATATACAGGGGCACAAGCACTGAGCCCTGCAGTACTCCATACTGGACTCACATCAGCAAACTGGAATCGGTCAGATAAATATGATTTAAACCATGCCAGTGCAGTTCCATTCATGGCAACATAATTTTAAAGCCTATTTAGTAGAATGCTGTGGTCAATAGTGTCAAAGGCTGTGCTAGGGTCGAGTAATACTAAAAGAGAGATGCAGCCACGATCGGCTGACAAGAACAGATCATTTGTCACTCTGATGAGAGCAGTCTCTGTACTATGATATGGTCTGAATCCTGACTGGAAATTCTCGCAGATACCATTTCTTTCCAGGAATGAACATATCTGTGAAGACACCACCTTTTCCAGTATTTTTAAAATAAAAGGTAAATTTGAGATGGGTATGGAGTTTACTAGTTCCTGGGATCAAGTTGTGTTTTTTTAATAAGGGGTCTGATAACAGCCAGTTTGTAAGGTTTTGGGACACATCCCAACACCAATAATGAATTAATAATACTATATAGAGGATCTATAATTTCAGGCAGCATCTCTTTCATCAACCTGGTAGGTATAGGATCAAGCGTACATGTTGTTGATTTAGATGATGTGATTATTTTTGACAGTTCATTTCTGTCTGTTGTAGAGAATGACTGGAGTTGCTCCTTGGGCAAGTTATGATGCACAATCTAATTTGTTTGTGTTAAAGGCATGTTTATGATTTTTTCTCTGGCAGTTTGTATTTTGTTATTAAAGAAATTCATAAAATCATCGTTATTATGAAATTGACAATTGTCAGAAGCAGATGACGCTTTATCTTTGGTTAATTTAGCCACTTTGTCAAATAGATATCTAGGATTGTGTTTATTTTCTTCTAAAAAATTTAAAAAATAGGCAGATCTGGAGCTTTTTAAGACCTTTCTGTAATTTAAAACATTCTACTTCCATGCTATACGGAATACCTCCAGTTTTGTTTGCCTCCAGTTACGTTCCATTTTTCAGGCTGTTCTTTTCGGGGTGTGGGTATGCTCATTATACCATGGCATTGGACTGCTGTCCTTCATTTTTTTTTAACCATAGGGTAGCAACTTTGTCTAAGGGATAAAGGGATCTAAAATAGGAAGTTAACATTTTCTGTTGCGCTGTTAAGGTTTTAAGAAGTATCTGTTACGTTAAGGAATGAAGACAGTTCAGGTAGATTTTTGATGAAAGAATCTTTATTGGTAGAATTTATTGTTCTACTGTATTTATAGCAAGTAGCTGATTTTGCAGGCATAGGTAAATGTGTTTTACAGGAGACAATGAGGTATGATTACGGCAATGAGTTGGTACTGACACGTTTTATAGAGTTCAAAATGTCTTTAAAAGCCAAACCCAACGCATCCTTTACATTATTCACGTAGATGTTAAAATCATCAACAATTAAGACTCGATCAGTGGCCAGCACTACTTCTGATAAAAAGTCAGCAAATTCTTTGATAAAGTCTGTGTGGTACCCTGGTGGCCTGTAGATAGTAGCCAGTAGAAATTACAGTCTACTTATTTACTCCAGATGAAGTTGAGCACCATTACTTCAAAAGAGTTGAAAACTAAACTCAGATCTTTGGGTAGCTGTAAATGTATTCCTATAAAGTGCAGCAACAGAGCACATCTAGGTTATGATCTGTTATCATATCATTAACAAAAAGCGCTTTTGTAGAGAGAGCTCTAATATTCAGCAAACCAAGCTTTATTAATTGTTTGTCTGTATCTTTTTTATTTGTTTAACATTGATTTAATTGTTATGGTTTTTTTTTGTGTTTACCAGTCCGGGGGACAGACACAGTCTCTATATTATAATATTTAGATGATTCTATGTGTTGTAAATTAGGTGACATTTGTGACATGTGACGGCTGGCAGATGGTTGGTTAAGCCAGTCTGTCTGCTTTCTGACCTGGGTTTTTACATGTGATAAATAGTATACATGTGATGTTCAATGGGTTATAACTTTCAAACACATGTTGTAAACGTAGGAAATGAACAGTAATTTAAATGTTTCTTTACCAGACTATCTGCAGCATGGTCTTTACCCAGGTAGACTTATACACATACAAAGTTATGTGTACTTTATATAAGAAGTGTAATTTATGTTTTTATAGAATTTTTATAGAATTTTTTCCAAAGAAATGTCAGTCAATCCATACACACAAAATTTGTAACAGGCAAGGCGCATCATTGACTGGCTTGGTTTCTGATAAAAATATTATTTTTATCAGAAAAATAATATTTTTTTTTCTGCTTTCCTGTAGCTCAGTGGTTAGAGCATGGCGTTAACAACGCCAAGGTCATGGGTTCGATCCCAGGGATTGCATATACTTAGAAACAATGTATAGTATAATGCAATGTAAGACGCTTTGGATAAAAGCGTCTGCCAAATGCATAAATATAAATATAATAAATATTATTTTTGGCACTTATGGATTCTAGAGACTGTCACAGAGACAGGTGCATTCCACAGGACATTTATATTATTGATTTATCTTAGGTAAAAAGGACTTGCATACAAAGTGTTCCAAAAAATCACTTATATTAGCTTTAAATTAATTTTTTCAGACATTTGTTTTTAAAATTTTAGTGAATTTTCATTGCAATATGATGTAGCAAAATGTAATTATTACACATTTCAGTTGTAACAGAGATCAGATATATTCCACAAGTTATTTCCTGTCCTAACCCAGACAGATAGTATGTCTGAAGCTGTATATCATCATCTCCATTTATCCAAAATGGCAAGTAGTAAAATGTACAAAAATGTAATAAAACAGAATGTTATGACATTGTCTGCTGTAATAACTCAATCATCTGTCTGCGATTGTATGCATGTATGCATGAGTTTTATTTGTAATTTCTAGTGAGAATCTTTGAATATAATATTTTGTCATTTTGTCAACAGTTAGAGCCATCTCCAGTGCTTCTAGAACGCAAGGAGATTGCCTGGAATAACAGAAGGGGCTGGTCTGTTCCCAGACACATCTTTGAGAACACTTCCATCTTACTTGGGTTATTCTGCTCCACTTCAGTCCAGAACAATGAGTACAGATCATCTATGTACCTTGTGCAGGCCACAGGTAAGATCTTACTCAGTTTTTATTTGAATGGCCCCAGCATATGATTGCAGACTTGCTGTGAAATCAAAATCTACCCTATTGTATTGCCTTTAATCCACATTCCTAGTCTTACCTGAACATTTTATTATTGCACAAAGAAAAAATAAAAACGTTTCCTTTGTAATACTGTAATACCTTGTAAATGTATATCTTTCATTAAAATGTAATAACTTTTAATGTCTCTGGCAACATGTTTGGCTGCTGTCGTCCAGACCATGTAGCTTGGGTAGTGTTACCAATAGCCAAATAAATATTTAGGCATTGTTTTAGGATAATGTTGTAGGTAATGAAGTCTTTATAAAATTTTATGCTGTTTTTTTTAACATCAATTTTATGCTGGTTAATTTTTGGGTAGAAAAAGCATGGCAATAACAACAAAGTAATAAAAGATTTAATAAATCTTGATAAATAAACCAAATGCCTTTGAGATTTTAAAGTTTTGTTACACTTTTGTTTCACTTAGAAATTTGTCACATTACTGATGTAAAATGGATTTTAAATGTGGTTGCTTTTAATGTGTTTTAACTGTAAATTAAATGTTTTTAAAAAAAGTATTTGCCTGTCAGTGCAGTCAGTGACAGCATTCTAATCAACCAAATGTTGAGCCAGTAAAATGTTTCGCTTGTGTAAATCATTCAATTCAATTTTATTTAAATAGCGCTTTTTACAATGTTACATTGCTTCAAAGCAGCTTTACATAAAAAAATAATAATGAAACACAAATGTCAGACATGTTAATGGTATATAAAAGATAACTTCTTATGTAACAAGGGTATAAGGGATTTGCAATAGTACCATGGATTACACACAACACGCATGCATAAAATATATACAATAAAAAAACCAAAATTTACAATTTACAAAACCCTAAGCTAAGTTAGACGTCAGGAATCTCCCAGCAGTCAAGCCAACAGGGTGACGTTGTATATCTTGCTGAACTGAACCAATAAATACCATAAATAGAATTATTTATGAGTTTAAAACGTGTTGACACCCTCATTATTTCTTTTAAACTTTCAAAAATTTTATCCAGGTAGCTAAATAGATATTCTGTCTGTGAGCTGGCCATGATATTCTCCCAGTGACCGCTTAAAATGTTGAATCCATACATGTGTAAACAATGTAATTACTTCTTCTTTTGATCTGAAGTGTGGGACACAAAACATCCACCAGTATCAATAGCCTTTTTCTCTGAAGGAAATTGTAGAGCCAACAGATTGTGACAGTCCGTACAAGCTGAGCAAATATTATATTATATTTAACTGTTCACTTAATGCTTAATTAATTATTTATTTTTTGTTTATGCTAATAATTGTGAATTAGTCACAGTGGGGTTTATTTGGATGAATGAGGTCATTACTAAATGTACTAAACAAAAGCCAAAAGGATCAGAATGCCTTCAGATTAATAAGACCTTCAGTCTTAATCCTTGTCCTGGGAACCTGCAGCACAGACATTTTGTATGCCTTTAATCTTATATTACCATTGTTCATGATAAACATTAGGGCTTTGATCAAAGCCTTATATATTAAACTTTGGCAACTCCTCCCTAGCAAACACAGACATCGCCCTAGCAACTGCATGCCAACTCCCTAGCAACCACCCTAGCCAAGTGGTAGCAACTTTTCTATGGATCAACACCACTGTAGTTTCTGCATATACCCCCAAAATTATCTTGTAACACTTCCAAAAATGGCCCAATGTTACATACGGTATCTCCAGTCTTAAGAGCATGAGATCTTTTTGATACTCCCTGTCCATGTTTGCAACACTCAACAGGGATGAAGTTTTACGAGCTCAAGCTGTTTCCTGAAGACTCTCCCGTGGAGCTCATGCAGGGCGAGGTTCTGGTGCTTAACTGCTCTGCTCTTGTCGAGTTCAACACTGCTGTGGAATTTAAGTGGGACTACCCGGGCCAAAAGGTAATTACCTTTGGTAATTATCTTTGTGTTTTATGCTTGTCAGTGTGATGAACTGCCAGGGAGAGGATGACCTATGATAAACAGCTTTAGTCTTATTAAAAAGGGAGATGTTGGCCTGGAACTAAAGCCCAGTGGCTTTTATGTGATTGAATTCTATAGAAATAAATCTGTACTAACAAATGCAAACCGTCATATTCATTAATCTTCCATGCTGCTGTGCTTGTCACATCTGTGACTACTCATAAATCTGTCCAGTCATTATTTATAGTGTCAGTAGTCTAAAATGTCATTTCTGCACCAGCTTTAGTTCATTTCCTGCCATTTATTATATATACCAGATTTTGGGTAAATCTCATAAAAACATGTCATTTCATCACAATATCGAAAGAAAAAAGAATATATTACATTTTTTGTACAAACAATCTCATATAAGAACCATGATGACGTTTTGGATTGTTTTTTTCTTTATCATCAAATAGTAGGCTTACAGTAATTTGATTTATAATTTGAACTGTCATGTCCGATTTTGTGGTAAATGTCAGTTTGACTTTATTCTTCTGAGGATGGTGGAGCTTATATCATGTTCTTACTGTAATTTCCATTGAATCTTTTTCATTATCACTGGTGACCTTTGTAATTACTATACCTTCAACAGAAGAACAGACTGGCAAGTTTTCAAGCCGTGCGTAATGTTCTGGATAAAGCCACCGAAGCCTCCAGCATCCTTACCATCAGAAACGTTCATGTGGATGACACGGGAAAATACACCTGCTCTGCTGGAAGTGTGAAGATAACACGAGACCTTACCACTGCAGTCATAGTTTACGGTATATCATAACTGATCTGGGCTGCCTTTCTCTATACAACTAGATATCTAAATATCCCTAATAATTTTAACAAATAAAAAGTTGTGAATAATGTACAGCTACTTTTGCTCCACAGAGAAGCCATTTATCAATGTGGACTACAGGAACGGATCAGTTATGGAGGCTAAAGAGGGACAAAAATTTGTCTGGCTGTCTATGAAAGTATCAGCATATCCGTTACCAGAAACTATATGGTAATTCACTCAATAATATTAGCCATATATATTTTACTTGCAAAAAATGAATATAGTCAGGATACAAGGCTCATTTTAAATGGTGAATAAAGCTTTGGCTATGGCATTTACAGTGCCAACTGATGCCCTAGGGGTCATGGCACCTTCAAACCCTTATTGTCCATATATTTTTTACAAATAAGGACGACAGTGTTATTAGGTGATATGTCTTTGTGTGTATAGGTATAAGAATGCGAAATTGATCAATAGACGTCCGGAGTTTAGCAGATTTAAGGTGCAGCTGCAGGGTCTGGAGATCAGAGATGTGTGTAAGCAGGATGCTGGAAAATACACCCTGATACTAAGAAACACACCAGCTGCCCTGGAGAAAAGACTTAACTTCACTCTCATAGTCAACGGTAACTGCCAATGATGTTTGCATAAAATGTTTTATGGGTTCTATATTTGTTATAACAATTATTGCATAGAGGTATTTGTTCTAGCAGAAAATTCACCTGTATGCAATATAAATATATACAGTCATGGCCAAAAATATCAGCACTCTCGCAATTCTGTCAGAAAATGCAACACTTCTCTCAGAAAATTGTTCCAATTGCAAATTTTTTGGTATTTACATGCTTATTGTTTACACTGGAACAACATAAAAAACAGAGAAGAAAAGTCAAACTTAATAAAATTTCACAAAGAACTCAAAAATGGACTGGACAAAATTATTGGCACCTTGTCAAAATTGTAAGAAATAATTTCTTTTCAAGCATGTGATGCTCCTGTAATTTGTATTTAGACACACCTGTGGCAAGTAACAGGTGTGGGCAATATAGAAATCACACTTGTAACCAGTTAAAATGGAGAAAAGTTGACTCAACCTTTGTGTTGTGTGTCACACTGAGCATGGAGAAAAGAAAGAACGGTAAAGAATTGTCTGTGGATTTGAGAGAAACAATTGTGGGAAAACATAAACAATCTCAAGGCTACAAGTCCATTACCAGAGATCTTAATGTTCCTGTGTCTACTGTGCGCAATATCATTAAGAGGTTTACAGCCCATGACACTGTAGCTAACCTCCTTGGATGTGGAGGGAAGAGCAAAATTAATGAAAAATTATAAAAACAACAAAGGATTATTTAAATGATGGATAAAGAACCCCAATTAACTTCCTAACAAATTCAAGCTGATCTGCAGACACAAGGTACAACAGTGTCAGCTCGCACTATCCGTCGCCATCTAAATGAAAAGGGATGCTGGAGAGTTCGCACTGGAGAGTTCTAAAATGGCCTGCAATGAGTCCAGATCCGTATCCCTTAGAACACCTGTGGAGAGATCTTAAAATAGCAGTTGGGAGAAGGCATCCTTCAAATCTGAATGACCTGGAGCAGTTTGCAAAAGAAGAGAGGTCCAAAATTCCAGTAGAGAGGTGTAAAAAACTCATTTATGGTTACAGGAAGCGATTGATTTCAGTTATTTTTTACCAAAGGGGGTGTTACCAAATATTAAGTTAAGGGTGCCAATAATTTTGTCCAGGGCATTTTTTGGGTTTTGTGTGAAATTGTATCAGATTTGACTTTTCTTTTCTGTTTTTTTGTTTTGTTTCAATCCAAAACATTTTCACCTGCAACAATTTTGGTTGCATTTTCTGAGAATTGCAAGGTTGCCGATATTTTTGGTAATGACTGTATAAATATATATATATATACACACACACACACACACACACACATATATATATATATATATATACGTATATATACGTATATATAATATGTATATATAGTTAAAGTTACAGTTATAGTTATAGATATATATCTAGTCAAAGACAGGTGATATTAGCGGGAGGGACATTCTTGTTTAATAGAGCATTTTATTGGACAAAAAACTGGACACATCCATAAGTGCAAGATAAGTCAATCAATATTTTTGGTGCACAAAACATTCTATAGATTATTAATGTGTATGCTGCTACACAGTTTATTCTGTCTCAGAAGTTTTGTCTTAAATGTTTTGTGCAGTTCCTCCCCAGATCCATGAGAAGGGGGCAGCAGCAGCCACCAACCCCTACAGGAAGGGCAGTCAACAGACCCTGACCTGTACTGCCACTGGTCACCCCCCTGCCACCATCACTTGGCAGTGGAGACCCTGGAGCCCCTGCAGCCTCAACAGCACCCGCAGAACCCTGTATGCCACATGTGCCTTTCTTCACTCAAATAATTTGCCTGTCAAACATCTAAAGTGTCGGATATTAAGGCACTAAAAAATCTTTTTCTCAGTAACAAAATTGATTTAATATGAATATTAGTTGATCCAACAAAGCGGTGGAAATCATCATTGAATGTGGAAATGTTAAAGGTTTATGTCCAATTTAGAGTAGACAGTCTTTGTACCTTTGGGCAACATTTTTATAAGTGTGGTTTATTTCCTTTGTCTGAGCAGCTATAAATTTCTATCTGCTTCCAGTCACTTCTACACACTCACTGCTCAGGCTGTGGAGTACATTTTCATCTACACACGCTTTATAATCATACAAACAGTCAAGTGTGTTACACTGTATATTTATTAGCAGTTATCACCAATTCTGGATGTGGTTGTAATTTGTTTTTTCAGATATTAGCTCTGTTACAATCCCTAGTGAGCTGAGATAGCTTCTTTTGGTCAATGTTACATTTATCTTTTAACAAAACAAAGGCCATTTTAGAATACATTGCAAATAAATGTATTCTAAACGAGGGAGGAAATCACTCTCCCGGACTCTCTCTTTCACTCTGCCCGGTTGGTGGAACGAACTCCAGATCTCCACCAGAATGGCTGAGTCATTAGCCATTTTCAAGAAAAAACCAAAAACTTATCTTTTTCTAACACACCCCCACTTCTACTTAAAAAACAAAATTCCTTATACTGTGTT